>JACCPG010009053.1:0-25677 GCA_016069955.1 Drepana arcuata
GAGAGTAACCAATTCAAGCTGTCCCCACAACAGCCGCGTCCATTTTGACGAGGCGATTTTTTCCCACCCACCGCATGTTTTCGTTTATTTCGTTGCACACATGCGCCCGATCGGCGAGAGCTCGATCGATCTGGGGCCAGCCTTCCGTCACTCAGCTACACAACTATAACTCACATTATTGCATATGCACATTGTGTTGGGATGTGTCAGTTAGCCCTGCCATTAGGGTTGTGCCGAGTTAATTAGATTGAAGTTCGACATAAAAATTTTCTAGTACATTTAAAATAATGCTACTGAATATCTTATCTTGTTTGCAACGTTTGTAAGTGAAAGTTTGTATGTTTGGATGTTTGGCTGAACCGATTTGGCTAAAAGTTGAAATGGTCATAGCTTTTACCTAGAAATAGGAATGAAGGCTACTTTTTAATCCTGAAATATTCAAAGTTCTTATATTATAAAGTATGATCTCGTTCAGGGCATAGCGGCTGAACCGATTCTATCAGGAAAATACATAAGCTACTTTTTCGAACTCCACGCGGGCGAAGCCGCGGGCATAAGCTAATGGTATATAATTTATTTTGTACAATCGCGGTGAGATTCCTACAGATAGGCAGAGAAAATAGAGCCCCAGTTCTCATTAGACTTACAGAAGTAGGGCATAACGGGTTTCCCGTTCGAATTCGAAGCTGCCCGACTGGGGCAGGACCTCCACCTTATAGAAGTCCGTAGCCAAATAACACAATCTTATGTGTTGTGTTCCTACGCGGTGAATAAGGTTACCAGTAATGAGCTCCTTGGGGAGGGGGGAGGATTGTTACATTGTGTTGGAAGCAGAGGGATTAAACCAATTATGCTGCCAACACACTATAACTCTCCGAACACAGAGTGGCAACACGCAAGTGATACTTCGGTATCGTGAGCGTAAATAGGCTGCGGTAACCATTTCCCATCAGATGGGCCGTATGCTTGTTTGCCACTCTTGTTATATATAAAAAAAAACAAAAAAGTAGATACAGTTAGTAATGTCTTCGGGTCTTCCCAAAAGGGTCCTCGAAGGTTAAATGGTAAAAATGCATCTTTCTCGCTGGAGATATATCTATATGTCTTCGAATCTGGAACTTTCTTTTGCAAGCGACTACTAAAGCCAAAAGAACACGATTACCACAAATACAATATCTGGCTTTCTTATCGCATTGATGAGTTCACCCTGCCGCACTCCCTGCGTAGCTTCGTAGGCCGTGGGAAGTGCTACGGTGCTACGGCCAATACTGTATCTGAAAATGTAACACGCCTTCCCACAAGGGTCCCCGAAGGGGTAGACAGAGGTATTATGTAAAAAATTTAGGAATATTGATATTTCATACATACATACATATCATCACGCCAAGTCCCTAACGGGGTAGGCAGAGAGTATAGAGCGCCAGTTCTCTCTAGACTTACATACCTCTTTCGCTTCGTCCACATTCATCAGTCTCTTCATACATGCTCGTCGGTTTCGAGTACTCTTAACGTTCCGTTCTTCAGAGTCCGATCTATTTGATCCAGGTAGTTGGAACGTGGCCTTCCTCTGCCTCTTCTTGCACACACTTTTGCTTTGTTGATATTTCAGCTTCAGTAATAGTTCTTCTAGTACTTTACTTTTATATTCAACGAGCCTGTTATGGTTCTGTGTAAGTTAACTATTTAAAGCGTATACATAACATATCATCACGCCGAGTCAATCACGGGTTAGAGAGTAGAGAGTCAGTCCTCTATAGATATGCCAAGCTTTATCCTCATTCGTAATTTTTCATACTTGCTCGCCGGTTTCAAGTACTATTGACGATACCCATTCTAATATTTGATTATTTACTTACATACATATCATCACGCCAGTCCGAGGTAGGCAGAGAGTATAGAGCGCTAGTTCTCTCTAGACTTACTTTCGCTTTTATTTATTTATTTGTTTGTAGTCATGTTATTATTATTTTATTTTAACATAATTAAAACGGCATAAACATACCAATTACATTAATTACTAAATATTATTCAACGATAAATCATATTATACTACAAAAATGAAAAAAACATACAAAATGTCCTGTTATAGATCATGCCTTCCGTGTTTATGGTTCCCGAAGGGGTAGGCAGAGGCGTATAGGTAGTACCCACGCACCCACTTTCCGCCAGAGATATATTTTAAGAGCCAACGTGACAGATGGTGAGTCCGTCGCCGTTACTCAAGCACGACTATACATACGCCTTTGAATTGCTTCTCAGACGTATGCAGGTTTCCTCTCGATGTTTTCCTTCACCGTAAAGCTCGTGGTGTGACTAATCTCTGTACTTAAGTTCAGAAAAACTCATTGGTACAATCGGGATTCGAACTTGCCGTCTTTGTGTCGCAGGTACCACGAACCACTCGGCCGCCACGGCTCACGTGCGTTAACTATATACGTCAATTACACGGCGACTGTAAATAAACTGTTGTGACGCAGGGAGCCAATATATTTTTGACGTTTGTAAATCCTACTCGTAGTCTATCAAATCCTACTTAATACATAATTAAAAATGCGAATTATGAGTATAGAGTAAAAACGGCTGAACGGCTTTGGTTCTTTTTATAAACAAAGGCAGTGGCATACAAGCATACGGCCCACCTGATGGGAAACGGTTACCGTAGCCTATTTACGCTCACGATACCTAAGTATCACTTGCGCGCTGCCACTCTATGTTCGGAGAGTTATAGTGTGTTGGCAGCATAATGGGACTAAATCTCCAACTCTAATCTCCACTCTCCAAATCTAATCTCCACTCTCCAAATGTAATCTCCACTCTCCACATCTATTCTCCACTCTCCAAATCTAATCTCCACTTTCCAAATCTAATCTCCACTCTCCAAATCTTATCTCCAAATCTAATCTCCACTCTCCACATCTAATCTCCACTCTCCAATTTACTCTGCGGATGTAGTAAGAACAAGCTTTTCCTATATTGTGTAGGTGCCAACGTGACAGATGGCGAGTCCATCGCCGATTCTACCAACTGAACAATCTTCAAACCTACTGCTCGACGTGCATTGTATAACATTACTACAGTACAACATGACATCCAACCTGTGATCTGTAAATTACCAATTAATGGATGCAGTACAACCCTCTTCTCCCCAAAAGGGGATGGGGCGATTTTTTACCGTATAGCTAGGTACTCCGGGATGGACAAACGGGATGTACAGGGCGGAAGTTCGTAAGGATTTATCTGGAGATCAGTGGATTATGTTTTGTAAGTTAGTTGTTTAATATAGAAAAGTAAGATTTATTATTATTATGCATATTAAAGAACCATTTTACTTTAGTTTAAACAGTTATCCACTGACTTGCATGGTGTGTTCGTCTTAAACTTTACTCCATCAGATTAAGAGCATAATGTTTAATAATAATTAATAACATATGTATAGATAGTGAGTATGTATAGATAATAATGTAGTGACACGAAGACGCGTCCCACTATTATTCCTCATAGTTGGAGTATTATCGGTACACACTGATTACCTATGTGTGCACACGCACACTACAATTAAAAGACTCTTGTCATGGTCTACGCATCCCGCGACGCCCGGGACAAGAAAGTGGTGGGGCGCGTCTTCGTGGATGGCACTATCTAAAGTAAGTTCTGATGAACTAAATATAATAAAAAAAAATTGTTTCCATTCATATTGTGGTCCTATAAGGTGGTCCTATGTATTCTTGATGTACCCATCGTAGACTTCTGTGCTATAGGTAGCAGGCACGATTCCCCGAAGTATGGTTGCTTAAAATGGTAGCCACGTAAGTTCGAACCCCGACAGTACAAATGTGTTTTTTCTCAAGTCTCCGTTCCTCATTTACGACTATACTTTACACCCTATAGAAGTCCGTAGCCAAATAACACAATTTTTTGTGTTGTGTTCCTACGCGGTGAATAAGGTTTCCAGAAATGAGCTCCTTGGGGAGGGGGGAGGATTGTTACATTGTGTTGGAAGCAGAAGGATTAAACCCATTATGGTGCCAACACACTGTAACTCTCCGAACACAGAGTGGCAACGCGCAAGTGATACTTCGGTATCGTGAGCGTAAATAGGCTGCGGTAACCGTTTCCCATCAGGTGGGCCGTATGCTTGTTCGCCACTCTTGTTGTATAAAAAAAAAAAAATTGTACGTCTTTGAACTTATTATCAAACGTCCAATGTCAAATGCAAGTCTCCTCTCAATGGTTTCTTTACCATTAAGCTCGTGGTGTGACTAAACATCGTACTTAATTTCTGTAAATTTCATTGGTACAGGCTAGATTCCAACTTCTCGACTCTTGGTTACCTCGGCTACAAATATAAATGAAACTGGAATTTCTATACTCAAAAACTTTGTCACAGAACGTTGGGGCTTGAAACTGCAATATTTCCTAAGCCCTATTATCCTTAGCGTGGATCTTTTTGAATATTTGATCTCTTTACGTACAAGAAAGCAGTGGAATAATTCGGATGTTCAAACATTTATCTGCCGAAATGACCACGTGTGTATTCCAGCTTTTTCCGCTGGTAGCCGCAATGTTCGTTTTTCTCGTCCATCACCCCCCGCGGGGGATAGGGGAGCCACCCTCGATAGCGCCGCACAGAATTTGATTAATGCTATGTTCGCTATAATTATTCCTGTTGCAATTTTTTGACAGAATGCAATTTTTTTATGCGCTACCCTTTTGATTACGTGTGTTGAGGCAGTAATTTTTGCAACAATAATAACATTGTATATATATAAAACTATTAATGTATTCAAATAACTCATTCAAACATATAAATTCACAGACAATACACGCAGATAGCAAATTAGAATCTCCACTGTTGGAGTCCTTGTCCACACGTTGTCCCCCATACTTGTGTACTATTGCTGTAACGTAAAAATATTGTTATTGTACATGCCTAATGATTTGGGAAGAGTAACCATGGAGTTTCTTGCCGGTTCTTCTCCATGGAAGCGACCAACCCGAACCCTGCACCTTTTTCAACGTTTTATAAGTGCCCACCTGGACCTATGTGAAATAAAAATATATTGTATTTGATTTTTTTTTCAACTGTATCAATTTTCTTAAACTAAGTATAGAGCTTAATCACACCACGAGCTTTAAGGTGAAGGAAAACATTCGGAGGAAAAAAAAAATTATTCGTTATATTCTCTCGCTTTTATCATCTCGCTTCATAAAGCCGCCCCCCTAAAGGGTAGGCAGAGGTGTATAGATAGTATTTACATATATAGAACACTGCCTCTCTATAATATTAGTATACGGCAGATGTTTTCATCGCTTAAATTCCTTTATTTTCAAACTGCTGAAATATTGTAACAAAAAATTCGGTAACAGGTTTTCTGATTGCAATGCACAACGTGAGTCTAGAAAAAGATTCTGTTAGCGGTCACTTAATTGAATTAGGTTTTGTCTGAAGGTAAAAATGTATTGGTATACAGTCGAATGCAAAAAAAAATCGCGTCTGAATTATTATCGTTACACTTCACCTCTATTGCAATGAAAACTGCTTTTATTTGTGTATCCTAACTGCTTTTATCCTTACTAATAATATAAATGTGAATGTAAGTTTGTTTGTTACGCTTTCACGTAAAAACTACTCAGCCGATCATGATGAAACTTACGGAACTTAAACGGAATTAGAAGTAACATAGGATACTGTTTATTGAAAAAAAAAACATTTTTACGAAAGATAAGAAAGCCGTCCGAGCCGACGAAGTCGCGGTCACAGCTAGTTATTAATAAAAGCCGTGGTGACTGAGTGGTTCGAGCAGCCTCCTGCAACTCAAATATAGCAAGTTCGAATCGCGACACCACAAACTTTACAGTAAAGGAAAACATCGACAGGAAACCTGCATACGCTCGAGAAGAAATTCCATCCATTCCGTGTATGCTTGTGATATGCCACATTAGCACCTAAAAACATATCTGGTGTACAGACAATTTTAATAAACTTTTCACCATTAAAGTAATTTTATATAATATTAAAATAAAGTATGTGTACATAAAGTTTAAGCTATAAAATTTGTCTCCAACGTAGGTATCTAAAATAATCTCCGATGACAATATCCGGCGTTCGTCTTCTACAGCCTGCATACACCTTTGAAAACCTACAGCTGAAATAAGTACCAACGAAGCCTTAGTGATAATACACTTCTTTAATGCTTTGTAATAGAGCTCATTTTGCGGTAGAATAAATCTTAAATGCTCTTGACTCCCATTTCAGGCAAAAGTATTCTGTCGAAAGCCAACGGTCAGTTCCAGTTTAATGTAGTTTTCGCTGGTGCCAGACCAGTCAAAACTAATATTAAACTGGTTTTATTTTATTTATCCTTACGCCATCCCACAAGGGTTCCCGAAGGGGTAGGCAGAGGTGTATAGGTAATACCCACACACCCACTTTCCGCCAGAGGTATATTAGGTGACAACGTGACAGATGGCGAGTCCATCGTCGTTACTCAAGCACGACTATACATACGCCTTTGAATTTCTTCTCAGACGTATGCAGGTTTCCTCTCGATGTTTTCCTTCACCGTAAAGCTCATGGTGTGACTAATCACTGTATTTAAGTTCAGAAAAACTCATTACAGTCATAATTAGTAGGTACATAAATAGTAGGATTCGAACTTGCGATCTTTATGTCGCAGGCAACTGCTCGAACCACTCAGCCACCACGGCTCTTTTATCTTCGGTTTCGGTTTTATCTTCAATATATAGTTTTCAATGTACAAAAGTAAGCTTAAAATATTTCTTTATGCACCTTATTGTAACAAAAAGTACTTTCTTCCCAGTCTCCACGCGAAGTGTCGAGCCTCCCATTGTCTTCGAGTCTTATTGTCCCCCGATGGCCATTAGGAAACCTGTGCTAATTACATGTTTTGTCTACTGCTATTTCATAAAAGTTATAAAAGAAAGGCGAGATCCAGGCTGAGACGATGCTGCCATAATGATGTGTGACTAGGAATTGTCCACAATAGTGAAGCTTGGAAACGGTAACTTAGCCATACATTTTGTGAAACCTATATTAAAACTTGTATTTAAAGAAAAAGCCTTGGTGGCCGAGTGGTTCGAGTTGCCTGTGACACAAAGATCGCAAGCTCGAATCCCGACTGTACCTATGAGTTTTTCTGAACTTAAGTACAGTGATTAGTCACACCACAAGCTTTACGGTGAAGGAAAACATCGAGAGGAAACCTGCATCATACGTCTGAGAAGCAATTCAAAGCCGTATATGCTTGAGTAACGGCGATGGCACCTAAATATATCTCTGGCGGAAAGTAGGTGTGTGGGTACTATCTTTACACCTCTGTTTACCCCTTCGGGGACCCTTGTGGGAAGGCGTGAGGATATTTAAAACTTATCCTTGCTAGCAAATACTAGAGTAATATGAATACAGAGTATAGAAAAAATATGGGATATAATAATTCACTTATGCTGACAATTAACACAGCACAAGTACCAGGATAGCATAATCGCCTAGTTACTTTGAAAAAAATATGAATGTGTTGATGCAAACGGTAAGTAGTATTTTTATACATACAATCAATATCTAAGTACCAGGGCAACATGATCGTCGAGTAGTGCACCAGTGAAGTAATGCAGTGCATAAGATAGATGCCCACGGAGACTGTGATGGATGGTCGCCCGGTCATTATGTAGCGAGCGGTGTGGGATTATATGGAGCATATTGTTCTCGGCTTAAAGGAATATAGGCTATTGCCTTAATATTATCATTGTCTTAATGTGTACGAGACCCGTACTGTCAAACCGCTAATAGTATATGGACTGTGTGATCAAGAGCACGATTGGTGAGCAGAATAGAAATGTTGAGGCTATAAAAGATATGGATCTGTTAAAACAAAATTAAAAAAAAAAGTGCAAGTAACATTGAACTTAAAGTGATTGTAAAGATGAAGAGAGAAAGACAGAATTGGCGCTTATCTTTCTGCCTACGCCGTGAGGACTCAACGTGATCATCTCTATGAACGATAGAACTTCAGTGTACGTGCTTGAAAAAGGTTGACGAACTCTCCATCTGTCACGTTTGCATTGAAAAGGGTTGGTATTGCACCTCTGCATTCAGGAACCCTAGAAGGAAGGCGTGAATGTATATAATAATATACATTACCTACTTCACATAAAAACTCCTCACAATTTCTCTTAGATCGTTAGCATTGGGTTATGGCGACATATGGCCGTCTATGGCAATTATTATCACATCAATCTTAAAGAAATATTAGTGAAAGAATTGGGTGTCTTTTCTAAGCGTATAAATGTAACAAAATTATCTGTTAAAGAGTAAATTATCACCGATTGCTTGCAACCTTAACCTTAGTAGTATGAAAAATATCAAGCCTTTATTAGTGGAACATTAGTCTATGGTATCGGCAGCTAGATAATAATGACATTTACAATTTCTTAAAATCAATTGAAGAATGTGTCACTATAGATAAAGAGAGGCATGTTTCATCAGCTTGAAAGCAGAAAGCAGAGAAAGACCACGTTCCAACTGACTAGATCAAACTCTCAAGGATGGGAACGGCAAGAGAACTCGAAAGTGAGGAAGATGGAGACTGGTGAGGTGAATGAAGCGAACTGCTTGTAAGTTTAAAGGGTACTGACGCTCTACTCTCTCTGCCTACCTCTTCAGGGACTCGGCGTAAGTTAAGGGAAGGATTATTCTCGATGTTCATGTTCTTCACGGTAAAGCTCGTGGTTTGACTAAGCACTGTACTTGGGTACAAAGAATTTGACTTTACTTAAGTTCAGAATAATTCGCCGAAAGCCGTGGTGGCCGAGTGGTTCGAGCAGTTGCCTGCAACGCAAAGGTCGCAAGTTCGAATCCCGACTGTACCAATGAGTTTTTCTGAACTTAAGTACAGTGATTAGTCACACCACGAGCTTAACGGTGAAGGAAAACATCGAGAGGAAACCTGCATACGTCTGAGAAGAAATTCAAAGGCGTATGTATAGTCGTGCTTGAGTAACGGCGATGGACTCGCCATCCGTCACGTTGGCACCTAATATACCTCTGGCGGATGGTGGGTGTGTGGGTATTACCTATACACCTCTGCCTACCCCTTCGGGGACCCTTGTGGGAAGGCGTGAGGATATATTATATTATTATATCATCGTTATAAAAATAATCACTGATAAGGTGTTCTTAATTGGATGATCGATCAAAATTATCTCGACACAACTTTTTTGTCACGTTTATGTTCCTTTATCTGATGTTCATAAAAAAGGTTCTTGTCACCAAATAGAAAAATATTTCTTGCAGTAGTACTTTAGTTTTGACATATAATATAATAAGTAAACTGTATACGTCTGAGAAGAGATTCAAATGCGTATGTATAGTCGTGCTTGTGTTACGGCGATGGACTCGCCATTTGTCACGTTTGCACCTAAAATACGACGAAGTGAAAGAGGTATGTAAGTCTAGAGAGAACTGGCGCTCTATACTCTCTGCCTACCCCGTTAGGGACTTGGCGTGATGATATGTATGTATGCACCTAAAATATATGTCTGGCGGAATGTGTGTGTACGATTCCTACCTATATACTACTGCCTACCCCTTCGGGGACCCTTGAGGATATATTACATATATAAAAAACATTTTCAACATTTGATCAGTTCCATCAGAAAACAATTTAATCGCCTACCAAACATTCCCAGGGCATTCGACATGACGGGTCAACCTACCGATAAAATCAAAGGAGTTATTCATCATATAACACTATCCTAATTCCAACTCTATCTGTGTATATATAGCCGTGAAAATTGCGTAACCAGTGTCGGTATCCTTACATTTATCCTTGCCTTTAGGTCGTGACTGTCAAATGGGTTTGCGGTTAAAGGATTTCGATCTATATTTGCTACTCGTTAAGGTGTAAATTGTGAGGATGGTTGAGACTTCAAGAGGCTAGGACGGATGAGGGTGGAATCCGGCAAAAAGCAGTCAGACCGGTCTTCGGCTGGTTTGCGGCGATTCGAAGCTGTTCCGCTCAAAAAGAATCAAACGGCTCAATAATATATTCATATTTTAAGATTGATTAGACATTCCACATTTATGGGACTGGCTTTTGTCTGGGGTACACTGCACTTGGGGCTAGGTTGCAAACAAACAAACAAACTCTTCAGCTTTATAATATTATACATATCATCACGCCAAGTCCCTAACGGGGTAGGCAGAGAGTATAGAGAGCCAGTTCTCTCTAGACTTACATACCTCGCTTCGCTTCGTCCACATTCATCAGTCTCTTCATACATGCTCGCCGGTACTCTTAACGTTCCCGTCCTTGAGAGTCCGATCTATTTGATCCAGGTAGTTGGAACGTGGCCTTCCTCTGCCTCTTCTTGTATACACTTTTGCTTTGTACATCTGTTTCGTCAATCTTTCTTCACTCATCCTTTCTATGTGTCCAAACCAACGTAACATGCCTTTCTTCATCTTTACAATCACGCCCTCATTCACGCCAGTTGATTTGCGAATCTCTTCATTGCTGATTCGATCTAATATCGTTACGCCGCACATTTTTCGAAGAGATCGCATCTCGACTGCATTCATATTATAAAGTAATATAGTATAGTATAATAGTATATAGTATAGATGACACTTACATCTTATAATTTTAACAAATTAAAATGATCTAATAAATACTATGTTATCCTTACAAGGGTAGGCAGATGTGTGTAAAAGTACCCGCACCTACTTTTCACTAGAGATATATCGTCATCCAACAAATACTAATGAAGTATGTATGAATGAATCACCCTTGCAGAATGCAGGGCCAACAACCTAACGAGATGGGATTTTCTAGAAATTCCTTTTTACCAACTATACAGGCGTGTATCATAATTCCAGTCCGGTGAGGTACTTCGTTTTCCTTAACACATTGCATAATAAATGAGAATAAATATTCTTATTCATATCTCACGCCTTCCCACAAGGGTCCCCGAAGGGGTAGGCAGAGGTGTATACGTAGTACCTACACACCCACTTTCCGCCAGAGATATATTTTAGGTGCCAACGTGACAGATGGCGAGTCCATCGCGGTTACTCAAGCACGACTATACATAAGCCTTTGAATTGCTTCTCAGACGTATGCAGGTTTCCTCTCGATGTTTTCCTTCACCGTAAAGCTCGTAGTGTGACTAATCACTGTACTTAAGTTCAGAAAAACTCATTGGTACAGTCGGGATTCGAAGTAGCGGTCTTTGTGTCTCTAAATAAATAAATTAATTAATAATGAAAGAAAAGAACATAACATAACTCCAACAAAGCCTTACCGAATCTGGGTCAAGCTGGGCATTGGTCGCTTTTTAACCAATATTGATCTTGTACTATGAGAGAGGCTGTGTTGGTAGCATGAGAGCCTAGAGACTCTTGCTACTGTCAGCACAATCGATCTGTCGTATACGTATACGTATGTCGTCACATAACAATTGGTGGGTTTGGTTTATGTCCTATGTCCCGAATATTTAACAGGACTACATGGGAATATACTACCTTTAATGATTGTGTGGCGAGAGCCGTGGTGGCCGAGTGGTTCGAGCAGTTGCCTGCGACAAAAATATCGCAAGTTCGAATCCCGACTGTACCAATGAGTTTTTCTGAACTTAACTACAGTGGTTAGTCACACAACGAGTTTTACGGTGAAGGAAAACATCGAGAAGGAAACCTGCATACGTCTGAGAAGCAATTCAAAGGCTTATGTATACCTAGTCGTGCTTGAGTAACGGCGATGGAGTCGCTATCTGTCACGTTGGCACATAAAATATATCTCTGGCGGAAAGTGGGTGTGTGGGTATTATATATACCTATACACCTCTGGTAGGCAGAGGGGACCCTTGTGGGCAGGCGTGAGGATATAATGATTGTGTGAATCTAAGCTACGAATATAAACCAACCTGAACCGTGCACCTAGTTTGACGTTTTATAAGTGTCCATAGGCTTATGTTATTATTATATTATGTTTATTATAACTGGCAAGATTGAGGGTAAAAGACCACGAGGGCGAAGCCCGATACGATGGTCCGATCAAGACCGCATCACTCTCGATACCAGAGTCCAAGATGCGATACGCGCTGCTAAGAACAGATCCCGATGGCGCAACATTATTAAAGAAAAAGTGATTCATAGGGGAGGTCACGACCCTCAGCATTGAGGAAAACGACGCGAGGAGGAGGATAGGCTTATGTGAAATAAAATATTTTGGTTGTGATTGTTGTTATGCTCGTAAAGAGCTTTGAAATCCAACCCTGACAATGAATGTTTGGTGGTTGGAACAGCGTAATATATTTTGCTTAACGTGTACAGGATTCGAGTCGAATCATTGCACCAGAGGTCAACTGAAGTCACTAGCATTAAGCCGGCCTTCTCTCGTTCATGACCAAGGCGTTCCGTTCAACTAGTGTTTCAATTAACATACATATATGTATATACTAGTTATAGCATGCGACCTTGTTCGCCTCGTGGTGTTAAATATATACACTTCTCGTCAGAAAAATCGAAACAGCCGGCAAGTTTATGTTCTGTAAGGATTATCGGAAAAATGTGTATATTTAGGGATATATGTCAAATGACGTTTTATAGTTAAATATAGTGAGGTATTATTAATTCACCATTAAACGACATTTGACATGCATTCCTAAATATACACATTTTCCTGATATATCCTCAGGCCTTCCCACAAGGGTCCTCATTATATGGCAGCGAATCCTGGGTATGTCAGAGGAAGTATGAAAATAGCTTGAACGCAGTTGAGATGCGATCTTTTCGAAAAATGTGCGGAGTAACGATATTAGATCGAATCCGCAATGAAGAGATTCGCAAATCAACTAGCGACAATTAGGGCGTGATTGTAAAGATGAAGAAAGGCATGTTACGTTGGTTTGGACACATAGAAAGGATGAGTGAAGAAAGATTGACGAAACAGATATACAAAGCAAAAGTGTGTGCAAAAAGAGGCAGAGGAGGGCCACGTTCCAACCACCTGGATCAAATCGATCGGACGCACAAGGACGGGAACGTTAAGAGTACTCGAAACCGACGAGCATGTATGAAGAGACTGATGAATGTTGACGAAGCGAAAGAGGTATGTAAGTCTAGAGAGAACTGGCGCTCTCTCCATACTTCCTGCCTACCCCGTTAGGAACTAGGCGTGATGATATGTATGTATGTACATCCTCACGCGTTCACACAAAGTCCCCCGAAGGGGTAGGCAGAGGTGCGTAGGAATTACGCACACACTCGGTTTTCGCTGGAGATATATTGTAGATGCCAACGTTACTGATGGCGAGTCCATCGCCGTTTCTCAAGCATGATTATACATACGTTTTGGAATGAATTCTCAGATATATGCAGGTTTCCTTACGATGTTTTCCTCTACCGTTCTTAAATTCAGAAACAGGCTTTGGTACATTCGTTTTCGAATTTGCAATCTTTGCGTAGCAGGCAACTGCTCGAACTCGGACACTACATGGAATAACATAGGCTATTTTAGAATGTTGTGACTTGTTAACAATATAATATGTCCTCACGCCTTCCCACAAGGGTCCCCGAAGGGGTAGGCAGAGGTGTATAGGTAATCCCCACACACCCACTTTCCGCCAGAGGTATATTAGGTGCCAACGTGACAGATGGCGAGTGCATCGCCGTTACTCAAGCACGACTATACATACGCCTTTTGAATTTCTTCTCAGACGTATGCAGGTTTCCTCTCGATGTTTCCTTCACCGTAAAGCTCGTGGTGTGACTAATCACTGTACTTAAGTTCAGAAAAACTCATTGGTACAGTCGGGATTCGAACTTGCGACCTTTGCGTCGCAGGCAACTGCTCGAACCACTCGGCCACCACGGCTCTAACTTAAAGGTTGTTTTACTAGATTATCAAAGTTGCCATAATTTTTTATTTTCAATAAGTATATAATAGGCCAGTATCCAACATTGTTGTGGCACGTTTTTTTGCTCGTGCGCGGTCGTTTATTTTTGCTCGGCTAGTTGGGGTAGGTCGTGGACAAGGTGATTACCGCATATATACTGGCGAGATAAGTACAGCCGCGGACAACGGTGTCGGCGAACATTCATTCTTTATTTAAAAAACAACGGGCAGGTTGTTTCCTGAGTTTTTTTTTCTTTGAAATGATAATAATAATAATAATATATCCTCACGCCTTCCCACAAGGGTCCCCGAAGGGGTAGGCAGAGGTGTATAGGTAACACCCACACACCCAATTTCCGCCAGAGGTATATTAGGTGCCAACGTGACAGATGGCGAGTCCATCGCCGTTACTCAAGCACGACTATACATACGCCTTTGAATTTCTTCTCAGACGTATGCAGGTTTCCTCTCGATGTTTTCCTTCACCGTAAAGCTCGTGGTGTGACTAATCACTGTACTTAAGTTCAGAAAAACTCATTGGTACAGTCGGGATTCGAACTTGCGACCTTTGCGTCGCAGGCAACTGCTCGAACCACTCGGCCACCACGGCACTAAAAAACACACTCTGAAATGATAGTTATAGGAATGAATGAGGAATAATATATATATATATATATATATATATATATATATATATATATATATTTCATTCTATATATTATTCCTCATTTATATATATATATATTATTCCTCTTTTACGCAAAATTGCTTAAAATTTAGCACAGAGGCAGATTAAATATTAACTGGATTATCGCATAGGAGGAGTAAGTCCCGAAAATATTCAACAGATTAAATCAAATTTTATTCGGGTTACATCGCGCGGTACGACTAGTGTAATTCATATTATACAGGATAGATATCCTCACGTCTCACACCACAAGGGTCTCCGAAAGTGCAGATAGAGATGTATAGGCAATTAGGCAGTAGGTTTTTAAGAGAGGTAGGGCATAACGGGTTTCCCGTTCGAATTTGGAGCTGCCCGACTGGGGCAGGACCTCCACCTTATAGAAGTCTGTAGCCAAATAACACAATTTTATGTTATGTGTTCCTACGCGGTGAATAAGGTTTCCAGTAATAAGCTCCTTGGGGAGGGGGGAGGATTGTTACATTGTGTTGGAAGCAGAGGGATTAAACCCATTATGCTGCCAACTCACTATAACTCTCCGAACACAGAGTGGCAATACTCAAGTGATACTTCGGTATCGTGAGCGGCTGCTGTAACCGTTTCCCATCAGATGGGCCGTATGCTTGTTTGCCACTCTCGATGTATAAAAAAAAATCCACTTCCGCCACATTCCAGATAGGTGCCAACGTGACAGATAGAGAGTCCGTTTCCGCTACTCAAACACGACTATACATCCACCTTTAAATTTCTTCTCGAAAGTATGCAGGCAGGCTCGTGACTAATCACTGTACTTCTTCTTCTTCTTCAGCCCTTTTCCCATTTCTAATTGGGGTCGGCTCTCCTAGCCGTCCTTCTCCAGGCCTTTTCTTGGTCATCAGCGGATCTAGGTTATCTTTTGCTAGGTCTTTATTAATAACCGATATCCATGTTAGTCGGGGTCTGCCACGACTTTTGACTTATCACTGTACTTAAGGTCACAAAATCTCATTGATACAGTCGGGATTCGAAGTTGCAATCTTTGTGATGCAACCACTCGCCTACCGTGGCCCTTGTAATTATAGATTTGACTGTGACGTAAATGTCAACAAACCTACATGTCATTCGTGTTTGATTTAATTTTTAAACTATTGCATAGTTTCTATCGCGGGCCTTGAGCGTGGAGACCGAATTAAGAAATTCCTTAACGAAAATAAAACCTGACACCTTCAAAATTTAAACATATTCGAATATAGAACAGTTCCAAATTCAAAATTGCCGGGAATACCGCGGCAGTCCCCGAGTGCCACACGTTTTTTTATTTTTATTTATTTTATCTTTTTTATCTAAAGTACTTACTACTGTGGTGTTAGTAAAAAAACTATCCCGTGATTATTGGATGATCTCAGATAAGTGAGACAAAAGTCGTTCTCGCCTTCTCAGCCTTAACAGAACTAAGACTTTTATCGTCGAGTGTACATATCTACTTATAATGTCAAATGTCATGACAAACAGATATGTACGATTTAGTCACGTATTATTATTGTGCACTTGTTGAGTTCACCTTTTCAATATCTCTAAGGTGACTAATATGATAATACTTTATCGGAACAAAATATTGCATAACTCAATGAAATGTAAAAAAAATTCACCGTGCTTTTGTTCATCATATCATATCATATCATCACGCCAAGTCCCTAACGGGGTAGGCAGAGAGTATAGAGCGCCAGTTCTCTCTAGACTTACATACCTCTTTCGCTTCGTCCACATT
This sequence comes from Drepana arcuata, assembly GCA_016069955.1. Lineage (NCBI taxonomy): Eukaryota > Metazoa > Arthropoda > Insecta > Lepidoptera > Drepanidae > Drepana > Drepana arcuata. The sequence continues at coordinate 16,346 of JACCPG010009053.1, forward strand.
CATCAGTCACTTCATACATGCTCGTCGGTTTCGAGTACTCTTAACGTTCCCGTCCTTGAGCGTCCGATTAATTCAAGTCGCCTGAGATTGCAAGTTCGAATCCTTACTTACAATGTGATTCAATCACTATAGTGATTAGTCACACCACGAGCTGTACGGTGACGGAAAACATCGATAGGAAGCCAGTATACGTTTGAGAAGAAATCCCCAGACGTATGTAGATATAGCTGTGTTCAAATGTGCTTAAATATATCTCGGGGAAGGTGGTTGTGTGGTTACAACATACCCGACCATTCGTGGAGCCTCGTGGTAAGATGAAATAGAACGTAGTCTTCCGCTGCCTCTTTAAAATAGAAAATTATGACTATCAAACAAATGACTGATGAATGTGTACGAAGCGAAAGCGAAAGTACTGCGCAAGCGCGCTCTCCTGTTCCGCGCTTCCTCTGCGATCTTAACTCTCTTCTGGACGAATACCCTGTATGTGATCTGTTTGCTAACTAGAAGGTCTATCTGTCAGTATGTCTGGAGTACAGTGAGAAGACAGTATGAAAATGTGTTTGTTTTTTTTTTATACAACAAGAGTGGCAAACAAGCATACGGCCCACCTGATGGGAAACGGTTACCGTAGCCTATTTACGCTCACGATACTGAAGTATCACTTGCGCGTTGCCACTCTGTGTTCGGAGATTTATAGTGTGTTGGCAGCATAATGGGTTTAATCCCTCTGCTTCCAACACAATGTAATAATCCTCCCCCCTCCCCAAGGAGCTCATTACTGGAAACCTTATTCACCGCGTAGGAACACAACACAAAAAAAAATGTTATTTGGCTACGGACTTCTGTAAGGTGGAGGTCCTGCCCCAGTCGGGCAGCTCCGAATTCGAACGAGAAACCCGTTATGCCCTACCCCTCTTGTGTTTATATAAGAGGTTCTAGTATGGAAATAAATAAGTCTAGAGAGAACTGACGCTCTATACACTCTGCCTACCCCGCTAGGGACGGCGCGTGTTGATTATGTATCTATAAATGTTACACAGCTCAATATTCCCATCGCACGAATAGCTGCAGAGGGCGGAGACTAGCCCAACAGAAGGCAATGTAAGCTTTGCAAAACATAATTCTGAAACAAACGATAAATCTTTAGAATACATTCATACTTGTTGAATGTTAAGGCCTTGCTCTTGCGCTCAGAACTATATCATTAATATTCTGATTGTTGATTTATATTTTATTTTTAGAATAAAAGGGAGCCCTTTGTACCACCAAGGTCAACTGCCTCTCGATAAATACTAACGAATGCGTACAAACATGGAAAATAAAATAGTTACAACTTTGAGTGAAGATGTGTTAGGAGAGTTGTGAAATTATAATACTACATATGTATCATCACGCCGAGTCCCTAACGGGGTAGGCAGAGAGTATAGAGCGCCAGTTGTCTCTAGACTTACATACCTCTTTCGCTTCGCCCACATTCATCAGTCTCTTTATGTATGCTCGTCGGTTACATATATGTATATTATTTGCAGTATTTTGAATGTATGCAAAACAATAATGGTACCAGAACGAGCTAGACGACGCTTTAATACCAATATGTTAAATGTCGCGAATAATATAACGAGAAAATGTGGTTTTTCTCGAATGTCAACTGTGTAGGTAAAGCATAATGTTTTCGATCGCTCGAAAATATATGTTCATTTATTTACATTTATATACATCAGTAAAACTTAATCCTGTTGTTTGGTAAGCGCATCAGTTGAGACCGACTGAGCTGATGTCCCTAAATTTATATGTATTTTACGAATGAGTTTTTTAAGGTTTGTAAAGTCATTAATTACATTTGAAGTTTGACGGTGAAAGAAAACATCGTGAGGAAATCTGCATTATAAACTAAGACGGATATAGACGTACATTACTGTGGATACTACCTATACACCTCTGCCTACCCCTTCGGGGGACCTGTGGGAAAGCATAAGAATATCATTATTATTACTCGTGTTTAAGAAACGGCCTAAATATATTATGATTAATAGGAGATTAAGAGAAAAATGAGAATTTTTAGGGAGAGTAAAATTGTAAAATCTTTTCTGTGTAATATTTGTCCCCATATAAATACTATTATTACCTATTAGGCCTATTTTTTAAGTATACAATGCTTCTATATCTGTCAGTGCACCCGTCCGTAATGACGATGACAGCTGTCATTCGCACGCCTCCCCATATGACAACCATAAAAATAAACGTATATCCCTATACCTTTAAACGAGCAATTCCCTATACCTTTAAACGAGCAATTCTTGTATATATATATATAATCTGAATCTCGGAAACGGCTCCAACGATTTTCATGAAATTTGCTAGGGGGGAGATTTCGGGGGTGAAAAATCGATCTGACTAGGTTTCATTTAAAAAAAAAGTTGTTATATCCGTGTTTTTAGGCAATGAAAACCTCCTAATTTCCAACAATAAAGCGTTGCTAAGCAACAAACTTTAAGCCTGGTTTGACGTTATCGTAGACGTATTATATATAAAATCCTCAGATAAAATCAATTGCTTACATACATGACAAAATGCCTAAAAGAAGAAAAAAATTAACGCTTATACACAATCTAAATCCACGCAGCCGCGGCTCGTTTCAAGAATATCTTGAAGAAAATAGTGATCGACAAGCAAGACTCATTTCAAGAAAACGATGAAAATAATCAGCTTTCCGCTCGTCCCACACGTAGTGCTAAAGTAAGAGAGTCTTGCAAAACTTGACTAACATTATTCGAGCAGAAAGATCTTGTGATTTAGATGTTTACGAGAGGTTGCCTATGGCCGCTGAAGACGAACAGCGGGAACGACGACTACAAGATTTGCGGCAGCGTGCGGCACAACGTGTAGCTCTTGAAAATTACGAACATCGAGAGCAACGTCTGTATGATTTCCGGCAGCGTGCAGCACAACGTGTAGCTTCTGAAAATTACGAACAGCGGGAACGATGTCTACAAGATTTGCGGCAGCGTGCGGCACAACGTGTAGCTACTGAAAATAACGAACGACGAGAGCGACGGCTGTAAGATTTCCGGCAACATGCAACACAACGTGTAACTACTGAACATTACGAACAACGGGAACGACGTCTACAAGATTTGCGGCAGCGAGCAGCACAACGTGTAGCTACTGAACATTACGAACAACGGGGTCGACGTCTACAAGATTTGCGGCAGCGAGCAGCACAACGTGTAGCTACTGAACATTACAAACAACGGGAACGACTTCTACAAGATTTGCGGCAGCGAGCAGCACAACGTGTAGCTACTGAACATTACGAACAACGGGAACGACTTCTACCAGATTTGCGGTAGCGAGCAGCACAACGTGTAGCTACTGAACATTACGAACAACGGGGTCGACGTCTACAAGATTTGCGGCAGCGAGCAGCACAGCGTGTAGCTACTGAACATTACGAACAACAGGAGCGATGTCTACAAGATTTGCGGGCAGCAAGCAGCACAACGTATAGCTACTGAAAATAACGAACAACGAGAGCGACGGCTGTAAGATTTCCGGCAACATGCAGCACAACGTGTAACTACTGAACATTACGAACAACGGGAACGACGTCTACAAGATTTGCGGCAGCGAGCAGCACAACGTGTAGCTACTGAACATTACGAATAACGGGAACGACGTCTACCAGATTTGCGGTAGCGAGCAGCACAACGTGTAGCTACTGAACATTACGAACAACGGGGGCGACGTCTACAAGATTTGCGGCAGCGAGCAGCACAACGTGTAGCTACTGAACATTACGAACAACGGGGTCGACGTCTACAAGATTTGCGGCAGCGAGCAGCACAACGTGTAGCTACTGAACATTACGAACAACAGGAGCGATGTCTACAAGATTTGCGGGCAGCAAGCAGCACAACGTGTAGCTACTGAAAAGAGCGACGGCTGTAAGATTTCCGGCAACATGCAGCACAACGTGTAACTACTGAACATTACGAACAACGGGAACGACGTCTACAAGATTTGCGGCAGCGAGCAGCACAACGTGTAGCTACTGAACATTACGAACAACGGGGTCGACGTCTACAAGATTTGCGACAGCGAGTAGCACAACGTGTAGCTACTGAACATTACGAACAACGGGAACGAAATCTACAAGATTTGCGGCAGCAAGCAGCACAACGTGTAGCTACTGAACATTACGAACAACGGGAACGACGTCTACAAGATTTGCGGCAGCGAGCAGCACAACGTGTAGCTACTGAACATTACGAACAACAGGAGCGATGTCTACAAGATTTGTGGCAGCGTGCGACACAACGTGTAGCTATTGAAAATTACGAACAACAGGAGCGATGTCTACAAGATTTGCGGCAGCGTACGGCACAACGTGTAGCTACTGAACATTACGAACAGCAGGAGCGATGTTTACAAGATTTGCGGGCAGCAAGCAGCACAACGTGTAGCTACTGAAAAGAGCGACGGCTGTAAGATTTCCGGCAACATGCCGCACAACGTGTAACTACTGAACATTACGAACAACGGGAACGACGTCTACAAGATTTGCAGCAGCGAGCAGCACAACGTGTAGCTACTGAACATTACGAACAACGGGGTCGACGTCTACAAGATTTGCGGCAGCGAGCAGCACAACGTGTAGCTACTGAACATTGCGAACAATGGGAACGACGTCTACAAGATTTGCGGCAGCGAGCAGCACAACGTGTAGCTACTGAACATTACGAACAACAGGAGCGATGTCTACAAGATTTGTGGCAGCGTGCGACACAACGTGTAGCTATTGAAAATTACGAACAACAGGAGCGATGTCTACAAGATTTGCGGCAGCGTACGGCAAAACGTGTAGCTACTGAAAATGACGAACAACAGGAGCGATGTCTACAAGATTTGCGGCAGCATACGGCTCAACGTATGTTTGCGTTGATAAAGGTCCCAAAATCCCAATCATATTTTTTTCACATATATCTACCATGTTCAGGTGGTATTCCGTTACAGTTTTACAAACCATATCTATAATCCGTTTCTGAGGTTTAGCGAGCACATACGCACAGACAAACAGACAAAAATTCTAACAATCAGTGTTTTGGGTTCTGTTTGCGTTGATAAAGGTCCCAATCATATTTTTTCTTATACATCTTCCATGCACAGACAGGGATCCGTTACATTTTATGATATGTTTAGATAGATGATTCTTTAACTTGGCATACCTTTTTCGTTTCTTAACATGAAATAAACACTAAATGTTAGGTGAAGTATACCATGTTATATTAGTGACAACAACTTAGTATAACTGTAAAAAAGTTAATATACATACATACATATCATCACGCCAAGTCCCTAACGGGGTAGGCAGAGAGTATAGAGTTAATTATATTTTATATTATATTTACCGAGCTAAGCTCGGTCATCCAGGTACTTTTATTAATTCCAGTAATTGTAAGTTTGATCGGAGTCAAGCGGTTATTGAGCTTCTAACTACGACGCTTGAAGTTGCGGGTTCGATTCCTGGAGGTGGATAATATTGGGATAAGCACTTATATTTTTATTTATTTATATTTATCTCATTCTTCGTGTTACGTATTAATATTGCTATCTGATGATGTTCGCAATATCAAAATATATTATTCACGCCTGCCCACAATGGTAGGTACCCTGCAGGGCTAGAAGTGTGCAGAGGTGTGTAGATAGTACCCGCACACCCACTTCCGCCAGAGATATATTTTAGGTGCCAACGTGACAGATGGCGAATCCATCGCCGTTACGCACGACTATATGTACGCCTTTGAATTTCTTCTCAAACGTATGTAGGTGTCCCCTCGATGTTTTCCTTCACCATAATGCTCGTAGTGTGTCTACTCACTGTACTTAAGATAAGAAAAATTTATTGGTACAGTCGGGATTCGAACTTGCAATATTTGTGTTGCAGGCGACTGCTCGAGCCATTCTGCCATCACGGTTAATAAATAAAATGATTATTACTTTCGTATCATTATCGCGCTGTAATTATTATGTTAAGAGTAGATTGTACCTGTGATTTGGGAAGTATTTACAAAGTTAGGGGCAGACATTTTTGTGGCGTAACTCGATGCAGTTTTTGCGCGACCAAACTTCAGTCATTCGTTTCCGAACAATGCATGGGAAAAGTTAGTGACAGATCGGTACACTTGAAGCTCATGACAATGACAGACAGTAAGATAATGTTATATTTGTATAAGTTTTACTTTTATTAATTATTCCCGAAGCTGAATGTATTCATATAATTTTTTTTCATTAATTTATTGAGCTTTCACATCGTGGAACCAAGTCCCTCACAAGGTAGGCACTGGAGATTAGAGCGCCAGTTCTCTTAAGTCGTTAATACCTCTCTCGCTTAATCCACATTCACCAGTCTCTTCATACATGCTGGTTGGTTTCGAGTACTCCTTTCCGTTCGTTCCTATCCTTGCCAGTTCAAGTGTATTGATACAGATAGTTATATTAGGTTTGTTTTAAGTTAGCTTAGTTTATAAAATTATTTCCTTAATTCGCATTTATCGAGATAACTACGAGGTCAAAGAGGTTGCGCTGGACAGAACCAAATGGAAGGCATCAGAGACGCCGACAAGTAACCGGCTCTTAAATTTGTGATGATGGTCTCGATAAATACCTACGAATTACAGACTATGTGTCTAGACTCTAGGGAGTCTAGTCTAGATTGTAGATTATGTATCCAGTATTTTCAACCGCGTTAGATTACATTATATGTAAATATATTGGGTTATTTATAATATTTTTTAATTATATAGCTTATATTCGAAAGGTCGCAAGTTCGAATCCCGACTGTACCAATGAGTTTTTCTGAACTTAAGTACAGTGATTAGTCACACCACGAGCTTTACGGTGAAGGAAAACATCGAACCTGCATACGCCTGAGAAGAAATTCAAAGGCGTATGTATAGTCGTGCTTTAGTAACGGCGATGGACTCGCCATCTGTCACGTTGGCACCTAATATACCTCTGGCGGAAAGTGGGTGTGTGGGTATTACCTATACACCTCTGCCTACCCCTTCTGGGACCCTTGTGGGAAGGCGTCAGGATATATTATATTCGAAAGGTTCCATTGTGTTTAATGGCTTAATTAATTTTAGAGTTTATCTTTTACAGAATCGTATGTTCCCTCTGTAAAATATCCTACCATCCTACTATTTTTGGCCTACAGTGTAATAGCCACGGCGTCACGGCGCTAATTTATGGAAGAGCTTGCAAGTCGCGGGTGGCTACTTGTGCTGTCACGTGACCAGTTTACTCATCAGAGTATTGAGCCCTGGGATTAAGCGATATCACGGTGACTACCAACTCTTTGAAAGTAAAGTAAATTAAGCATTCATTGGTAGTGTTTTGAAACGTATTACCTATTATAATAATATAATAATATATCCTCACGCCTTCCCACAAGGGTCCCCGAAGGGGTAGGCAGAGGTGTATAGGTAATACCCACACACCCACTTTCCGCCAGAGGTATATTAGGTGCCAACGTGACAGATAGCGAGTCCATCGCCGTTACTCAAGCACGACTATACATACGCCTTTTGAATTTCTTCTCAACGTATGTAGGTTTCCTTTCGATGTTTTCCTTCACCGTAAAGCTTATGGTGTGACTAATCACTGTACTTAAGTTCAGAAAAACTCATTGGTACAGTCGGGATTCGAACTTGCGACCTTTGCGTCGCAGGCAACTGCTCGAACCACTCGGCTACCACGGCTTTACGGCCATTACCTGTTAAGATTAATATTTACCATAAAAAGCCTAAGTGACAAACGGTGTTAGTATCTGCGACGTCAAGATGTCAAGGTTTAAGCCCCTGTGGTACTGACAATAGGGGTTACGAATGCGGGACTCTGGGGTAGAGGGAATCAACGACACGTCCCATGAAGGCAGGGTCTGGTTTCCGTGAGTAGAGGAACCCACAGAGGTAGCTTACAAAGAACCACCAAGAGAGACCACTCTTTCTTCACCCTCCAGGAGCCTTGGCGTTAGCAATCGCTTGCTGCAGCACCATTTTAGCTTCCGACGTACTCATTAGTACAGTACCAATGAGTTTTTCTGAACTTAAGTACAGTGATTAGTCACACCTCGAGCTTTACGGTGAAGGAAAACATCTAAGGAATAACTATACATACTATTCGTTTAACTTATATAACCATACTTATAATTATAATACATCCTCACGCCTTCCCATAAGGGTCCCCGAAGGGGTAGGCAGAGGTATAGGTTAGTACCCATAACCATATTTCGGAGAAGAAATTCAAAGACGTATAGTATTGGTTGAGAGAACGCGACGGACTTAGCACCCAAATATATCTCTTGCGAAATAGTGTTGTAACACCTCTGCCCACTACTTCGGGGATCCTTATGGAAAGGCATGAAGAAATAGAAATGGTAATCCAATTGTTGGACCATCACTGAGCAGTCCAGAGAGGTAGGGCATAACGGGTTTCCCGTTCGAATTCGGAGCTGCCGACTGGGGCGGACCTCCATATAGAAGTCCGTAGCCAAATAACACAATGTTTTGTTGTATTCCTACGCGGTGAATTCAGGTTACCGGCAATGGCTCCTTGGAGGATTGTTATATTATGTTGGCAGCAGAGGGATTATTCCTATTATGCTGCCAACACCTATCGAACACAGAGTGGCAACGCGCAAGTGATACTTCGGTATCGTGAGCGTAAATAGGCTACGGTAACCGTTTCCCATCAGGTGGGCCGTATGCTTGTTTGCCACTTTGTTGTATATAAAAAAAAAAGTATACATTGGTGAAAGCTCATAATGAATTCAATCGACGCGGACTGCGTAATGCTTTCAATTGTCAAAAAAAAGCCAAGGTGTGAAATGTTTCGTAGTGATGAAGGTTCTGTATAAATACTTCACATTTGTCCAGTGCCATTACATAAGGCTTTTTATATCTTCTCAAAGGTTTCCATGCGATATTTTCTTTTACCGTGAAAAGAAAATATCGCAAAATAAAAAACTTTTTTGAAGAGACTGATGAATGTGGACGAAGCGAAAGAGGTATGTAAGTTTAGAGAGAACTGGCGCTCTATACTCTCTGCCTACCCCGTTAGGGACTTGGCGTGATGATATGTATGTATTTATGTAAATCTTGTGGCGTGATAACCAGTTGTTTTATACCACAGGAGTGGCAAACAAGCGTACAGCCCACCTGATGGGAGTTACCTTAGCCTATATAGCTCATGATACCGAAGTATCAATTGTGCGTTTGCGTGAGCAATGGTGGCCGAGTGGTTCGATCAGTTGCCTGCGACGCAAAGGTCGC
>JACCPG010009054.1:0-81936 GCA_016069955.1 Drepana arcuata
GCAGACCTCGACATTTTCCTTCACCATATTTGTTATAACAGCAACAACAGTAAACCTTTAACCTTCGCCAGGGGTCAGCAGGTGGACGGCATGTCTACTCGTCAGCGTATCTATTTAGATGTCTTAATGAAAATTAGTACAAACCTCGCCTAAGAATTTTGTCTTGTGTTCTCAATTCACGTGGATCAACAACCTAGAATATCCATTAAGTGGCAGCATTGATGTGGGTATACCCAATCGGATACGTTAGAGCGTCGATTTAGATTAATGGTGTTAAAACTTAATGCAGACAACAGGATCTGGGCCTTCTGAGTTAATTGAATCGATATTTATTGCCAATTGGACCACTTATTGCATGTATATACGCATATGATATATTTTTATATTAAGAGGTAATATAGAGGTTGCAGTTAGGCATGCCGTCCACGTGATGGTAAGCGGTTAACGCCGTATATGAACACCTAGGATATTGTTTGCGTTATGATATCAATTGACAACGCCTGTTGGACTTATGAGAGAGATACATTTTCGACCTGGGCCTGTGTCGTATTCATTTGCTTCTGAGACTTATTATGTGATTAAACTCATATGTACTAATCTTGCTTTTCCTTTTAGTATATTTTCGTCCTTGTTTTAAAACAGGTTTTTATGTCGTATAAGGTGAGTAGTTTATTCTCAACCGTTTTCAACAACTCTTGTCTGTCGTCACTTCTGAATACGCTTTCGTTTGTTGCTCTTTCGCCCAGTTGTGCCTTCCAAATTTTTTTTATACCTCTAGGGTGACAAATGAGAATGCAATTTGCCTGATTGGCGGCTTTTGACGTTTCTTGAAGGCCGTTCTTGAAGGCCGTTCTTGAAGGACTCCAAGCTGTACTTACTGGGAGTTTATTAAGTACATCGCCTGAATGCTCTCCATTCTCCTTCAGTGTAATATTTAATTTTTCCCAAGGTTTGTTGCTAGTAACAATGTCCTTTACGTCGTTTTAAATTTAACATCTTTTCACTCACCTTGCTAGGCGCCAAAAATTTCTTCCCGAAATTGCGACCTAACAAGTCGACAAATAGGCTTACAAGTTTCAAATTATTATGCGATTCTCCGCAGGTTGCTTTCGTCAAAAGTTCTTTTCATTGGTTTTTGATGAAAGTTTTTTCATAAGAAAGTTTTATAACTACATTCTGAGTATCCCAAACCGAACGTATCCCCTGTTCTTAATAATATTTTGTTTGTGAATGTCACTATTCCAATATCAGCATCAATCCTTATTTATTATTATGTATAAGAGGGTTATATTATCAATTAATTTATATGAGCCAGTTTTGTACCACTGCTGGACATAAGCCTCCATTACCTTGTGGTGGAAAATTTCCCAATTTTGTAATATTTTCGGCCAGATCTTCAAGTAGGCGTCCAATTCATCTTTCCATATTTTTATCCGCGTTCCAAGAATGTACGCTGTTTCAATTATGTTAATTAAAAAAAATTAAGTAAGTCGTGTTTGAAAGTCGACGAGACTTGCCTTTTAGCACGTTCTCCGTGGCTCCGAAACATATCTTTGGCGAAAAAGGGGTGATATTAAACTTACCAGCCTACGATCCTTCTAAGACTATGATATTGTTATCATATCCAAACATAATTCGTTGCATTACCTTGTCATGAAATGAATGCGCATGTTTTGGTAAATAAAGAACACTTTTTGAAATGTGAAGATGAAGATGTACGCTCAAAAGAAGTTCTCAAGTTTGTATCTCATTTTATGTTCGAAATGGTAGTAAATAACTACTTATTGCGAATTCCAACTTTGTCCAGACCGCAATTTGTCTGGCAAACGAATTACTATCTCAGCATACTAAAAGAAAACGAAATCACATTACTCAAGCGAAAAGCTAAAACAAAATCTTGCCAAATAAAATAACATTCGGGTGTCTTTTAATGATCTCAGAAAATGCTTCTATTGCGCCAGACGAATTGGCGACTGCTATTTACATATTTTAGCAAGTAGGGTGTACACATTCACAACTAGATAGTGGAAGATGAAGTCACTAACGAGCCTGGCCATTTGGCATATTGGTCGTATCACATTTTTTATTTATTTCCAACAGCTCCCACTACCATTGCAGGCTGAGCCCAACGCGACGGTGTGACTCGTCTTATTATAAAAGTACTTATATGAATATTATTGTCTTATATATAACTTTTTATGAATATAATTAAAAAAAAATACAAAATTATCTATAGTTTGCAGGTACGGGCAGGCAAGTTTTGGTTTGGTGTTGAACTTCATACATTATTGTTATCTTTTTAATGATTTAGGTATTCGAATTTGAATGAACGGGTGAACTAGTTTGAATTTCTGCTATTTGGCTCAACAGCTCCCTTTCTTGTGTCCATTCCGGCGGAATGTAGCTCTATAATTTTTTTGACCAGTTTTATCCTTGATCTATTATATGGTCATCAATCATAAAGACTGAAGGACAGATTTTGTGTTCGGGAAGGTCTAGTCTCAAATTTATCTTGGCTCCGGTGACCCGGTAAATTGTCGTCTTAACTTGGGGGAACCATTTATTTGCGTTTAGTCTCGATACTAGGCTTGTTTTATATTATGCAAACGAGTTTTCATTCCGGACTCGGATTTGGGACGGGAGCGAAACGGTAACCTTGCAAGGTAGGTAATCTTACCGCCGACTCGAATTGAAGGGGTTCGAATAAAGCTTTTTCGTATTCTTTACGATTGGCCTCGCTAAAGACCATTATTTCTAAGATGCGATGTTCAGTACCTTTCTTATTTTGTTTCTGATTTACATGCTTTGATTTTTATTTAATCATGCCTTTGGGCGCTTCCAAACTAAGTAGAGCTAGTAGAACTATGGGAACGAGAAAATAATATAAATACTTATTAGATAGGTAGTTATGTACATAAATATATAGGATATCCGAGACTAAAGTCAAGCCTCTGATCAGGTGGCTGTCGATTTATAAAGTTATATTGAAACATTTAAATGTGTTTGTAATATCCGTCTATGTATTTGTGTTTCTTGTCCATTGCCATGGCGTACTCGTCATAATTTTTAAAGCTTTACCTCCTGTACTTTTAATAACTTTCTGAACTTTTAGTACAGTGATCACCACGCCAAGAACTGTGTGATGGAGGAATATCGTGAGAAAATCCACATACCTCTGAGAAGAAATTGAAACACGTTTGTGCTACACTGAACATAGTAACTTGAGAACCTAAATGTATCCCCAGCGGAGAGTGGTCTGTCTATCCTTTGGAAACCTTTCCGGGAAGCCGTGAAAATATATAAATTAATACCCTTTTGTAAAAGTATTGCGCAAGTCTGTCTAGTGATAAGGTATGAAACATCGCAGTGCTTCTAGCTAGGAATACTATTGAATAGACTCTACATAATGGATTTTCAAGCTTCAATGATCGCGGCTTTATCGGCTAGCTTCGGAAACGTTAAAATATTCATTTTGGTACCGACTGAAATAAACTACCTATGCTTACGAAATAATGTTTACTTATAAATGAAATTGAAGTGTCTGTTTGTTTTATCACAATGATAGTTTTTCTAAATGAATATATGTACAATACTGATAATGAAACATAATTTATAAAAAAAATCTGTACCGGCTAACCTCCTAAAACAGCTTGATGATTTTGACGGAACTTTCATAGGCACTTGTTCAAACATGAGATATCATGAGACATCTAGAAGTCAACTGTCCTATTTCTGACACTGTCTGAATATCTAGATGAACACAAATATGTATAAAATTCTACGCAAGAAAACCGCGGGGGCACAACTGGTACTTTATAAAAAAAAATTGTTCCTTTCACGCAAAATGTTTTTGCAGTCGTGTGTCGGCGACGTTGTCCATTGAATTGGCTGAGAAATTCACAAACTAAATTGCTTTAGCGGGTATTTAAGGTTTTTTTAATTTTATTACTTGTTTAGCCTTGGATTTGAGAGAACCCGCTCGAGAACTTGTAATTACTTTGGAAAATCGTCGATTCTCCTTTTATTCGCTTTAGGGTTATGGTACATTTGTGTTCGTATTGGATGCCATATTTTCTAGGCCCTGTTTGTTGTTGGCTGATCGGAATTATATGAAATTTGGCGGAATTATATGAGATAAATTATTAGGTGATGAATTAACAAATTAGCACATAGGATATATATCTTTATTTACAATAACAACAATTAATAATATTTACAAAGAACAGTTGCAACTAACTACTTACAGATAAAATATTTGTCCCAAATCGGTATCCCGAGGTAACGTGCCAAGAAGAATATAGGATATGTTTAATTTGAGAGAAAACAAACTGACCAATGAAATCAAATTTTACGTCGGTGAAACCTTGGTGCACTGTTAGAACTTAGTAAAACAGAGCATCTTTTTATGACAAAAAAATTAATATAGTAGGTACAAACATTATTAAAAAAATTTTGAAAGTAATGTAGAAACGATAAAATTTACCAAGTAAATTTTTGTTGTATCATCTGTAAAGTATAGAGAAAGATATAAGAACGAGCAGAGACGAAACATAATTAATTTTTATCACGAAGAAATCCGAAATACCCTTGTGAGTCTTGTAATAAAAAGGTCCGGTGCACATAACGATGTTAGGAGGGCGATTAGGATAGATAATAACGTGGCCGAACTCGGTGGGGAGTTGAAAAACTTGCACTACCTGCGTCTAATGAAGGTCGTCGTTTGTGGGCAGCTACAGAAAAATTATTACCCTCCAACGGATGTCCAATCATACGTTTCAAAGGTAATCACTGAGTGACTTCATCTTCTCTTTGTTTGAATTTAACAAAGTTGAAAAGTTGCTCGAGCGCAATTTCTGTCGTGGTACAATCATTATTTCGACGAGAATAGTCAATGTTTCCAGTATAACGAACATTAATTCAATTTTGTTTTGTATAACCAACGTGTTCAGTGAACTATTTGTGTATGATCGGAAGGAAAATGACATATATCAATTACATACATATTTCCTGTAGACATATATGTACCTACATTACCTACATATGGAGCGAAGCGGTCTCATAATCTATAGGGAACAGGTGCTTACGCTCTCTGTCTCCACAGCGTGATGACATGTAAGTAAATTTATTGTTTAACTGTGTAGGAACATCAAGTGATAAAATTACTTATTATGACACAACAGTTAGTCCATTTTGTACATACGATATGTTAGTTTTATCTATTTAGGTAATACGGATATATTATATTAAGATGAAAGTATTTATAATTTAAAAATAAATTAGTATGTATGTATGTATGTATATATAGAGCGACCGCACCATGAATATCAAAACAGGTATTCTGTTTATACCAAGCCATCGTTGCGGTTGGATTGCTACAAAGAACCTATCCGTCAGATAAGCTTTTCTATGCGACGTAAAAATGCTAGTCTTATCCCGCACATTTTTTTTTAATAGACTGGAAGTGTTTAGGTTTCGTAGCCTATACCGAGGTATCACTTGCACGTTGCCACTCTGTGTTCAGGGAGTTAGAATGTGTTGGTAGCATAATGGGACTAATCCATCTGCTGCCAACACAATATAATAACCTCCCTTTCCCAAGGGGCCAATTATTGGAAAAATTATTCATCACGCAGGAACAACACAAAAAAAAAGTTTTTTGAGTTATAATAAGTTGGAGGTCCTCCCCTATCGGGCAGCTCCAAATTAGAACGGGAAACCCGGTACGCCCTTCCTCTAAAAAAAAACTACAATTTTGTTTGAGCTTATATTATTACCTACTTTCGATACTAACCTCGTTATTTTGCACCAACAAATTTGCTGTTTAAGGGCTATCATTCGTGACGTTACTCGTATTCCTACAAGGGTTCCCGACAGGATAAGCAGAAGGTGTGTAGGTAGTACCCACCACCCACTTTAGCCGAGATATATTTTTAGGCGCCAGAATGATAGAGGCGAGTTCATCATGCATACATTATTCTGAATTACTTCTCAAACGTATGCAGGTTCCCTTTCGTTGTTTTCCTTAAGCTCGTGGTGCGACTAATCACTGTACTTAAGTTCAGATAAAATCAATGGTACAATCGGGATTCGAGCTAGCAATATTTGTGTTGCAGGCAACTACTCAAACCACTCGGCCACCACGGGTATTTAATAAAATAAGCTACTTAATATTTTTAATAAACAAAGTTAACAGATAAAATATGAGTATTAAATTACTCTATTTACCACTGAGTAGCGAGTGCAGTGATACAACTCTGATAAAAATAAAGTACAACCCAAAGAAAGAAAAAGTGCATGACTACGACGGACTAAAATAAATAAAAGAAATGGAGTCAGATTGTTTCAGATGGACTTATTATTTTTATTACGTTTGTGCCAGACCCACCGCGAGCGCGCACGGCTACAACCCTTTCATCTAATACTTATGGATCACCTTAGAACTGCAGCTTAAAACATACTATGCGTAGCTTTTATCGTGTCCCGACTGTGCTTTGCTGTTTGTTTTCTTCGCCTAGAGCATATGCCTGATTAATATGGATGATCCTAAAGAGGTTCGTAAGTGTAGAACCGAACTCAGCATAACAATATGTATACATATATACGGAGATAATTGAAGGCATAGTGGGTTGAACTCACTAATTGAGATGGTCTAGCGGCGCGCACACGTACATTGTTTTACTTAAAGTTAATCGCCCTTCTAAAATTAGCTGTTGCATTTTAAAATTTTTAAATAGTACATAAGTTTATTGTTTATTTAAATTTTATTTTTTCTTCGTGTATAATTATATAATAAGTAACTGCAAATGTAAATATTTAAAATGTAAGTGTTTTGGCTCAGGGCTGTTAACTTATGTTTTTATTGAAATAAATAAATAAATAAATAAATAAATAAATAAATAAATAATTACGTATGCGGTTGCAGCCTGACATACACGGTTAAGTGCTCTGCCACGAATACAATTAGTCGCGTCGATAAATCAAACTGTTTCAATATGTTCTGAAATGTCACATGATTTATTACAATAGTCTAGAATGACGGGCGTGTGGTCTAGTGGTCAGAGCTCCTGACTGATGCATTGAATAACTCGAAAAATAAATTCTTTAAATATATGATTTAGACCTAATATTCTGAAATTTCTACCTAACGAGAACATCAAATTGTTTTTTTTCTAAGAAGAAAGAGAGCACTAAGCCTATAATATTAAATTCATTGACAGCGATGTCTTAGATAGCATCCAGTATCTTAAAAACAATTAAAGAAATTATCTCTTGTGATCAAATCCGAATAATATTATGAATGCGAGTTTGTGAGGATGTTTGTTACTCAATCACGCCAGAACAGTTGAACAGAATTGGATGAAATTATGTACACATGGCATATGTTTTATTCCAGAAAAAGTTTTTATAATATATATAATGTATATTTAGTATTTATAATATATTTAATCATGGGACAGTTAAGAGTACTTTGTCGAAAATGAGGAGTATGTATAGTGAAAAAGGTCCGTAGCTGTACCAGCCAGCTCCAGTAGAAATACTCTATTTGCTGCCCCGTATAGTAAACATGGGCTGAACGTGAGGATTTCTAAACCGTTAGCAAAATAAAATAACATCAGGTGGTTCTTACAAAAGCATTAAAAGGCCAAAGCTCCGTACGGTGGGCTGTCAAAACAGATTACGCCGATAAACCTCTAGTGAATACTGACCGCCCCTACTCACCCGGGCAGATAGAAAACGGGGTACATAAAGGTATGCCATTAAAATGTACTATTTTCACCAATTCAATTTCGCTTTTCAATATGCGGTGGCCTAGGTGGTTTAAGCGCTCTCCAGTGGACCGGACCACAAGGTCGCGGGGTCGATTCTCGGCGTATGTTTTGGTCTTGGTCTTCCTATGTATTTAATTACGTCTATCTCTATATAAATACCTGTATCATTGTCTAATTTTCGGAGTAAAGGATTTGCTTAGTTGGGGACTGGGTCAATTTGTGTGGAATCGGAACAATAATAATATATATTAATACTTAAGCTTAGTCACAAGTAAAGTGGTAATTGAATTTTTTGCCTTGAATATATAAGGACCCGTGATATTTTTGTGGGGGTGACACGGTCAATTACAATGTCTCATTCAAATTTATGGATTGGCTCGGTCAATTTAATTTAGATTTGTGGCAATTAAGTGATTATTCGTGAAAACAATTTCATTTCTTGGCCAACTTGTGCAGCACCGAAATAATGATTATTTCGTTCAGTTTACGCACAAATCGAATCTAAATAGAGCTATGGAAATTAAACTGTGTTAGTTGCTAAGACTTCGAAAAATACACTGCGTGTATAGTTCCAATCTTATATACCTACAAGCAATTAGATAATTGTAAAATAATGATGAAAACAATCAAATAATGTTAATAATAATAATACTTTATTTACAAGTATTATTTTACAAGGACATCAGAACAAGTTACACAAAGAAGTAATAAAGTCTGAGGAAACAGCGCATCATTTGTTTTCATGCTCTTATAAATACGTTGGAACAGCAATGGGACAGCGGATGTTGGTGAGTGACAGGTATTTTAAAACGCCATAAAACAGTTAACACATAACAGAATGCCACAATTCTCTGGAATAGAATAAAGTGACACCGAAAGCTATTTATAGATGAGCAGACGCTACACAAGAAGGATACAATTAAACCCCGATAAGGGAGGGAATTTTATAATTTAAATATTTGTTTTTTCTTATATAGCCGTGGTAGCCGAGTGGTTCGATTAGTTGCCAGTAACACAAAGATTGCAAGTTCGAATACCGACTGTGCCTTCCTACGAGTTTACTTAACTTAAGTACAGTGATTAGTCAAGCCAAGAGGTTAAAGATGAAGGAAAATATCGAGAGGAAACCTGCATACGTTTGAGCAGAAATTCAAAGACGTATGAATAGACGTCCTTGAGTAACGGCGACGGACTCGCCATCTATATCCATCGGCACCTAGCATATATCTCCGGCGGAGTGTGTGTGTGGGTATTACCTACATACCTCTGATTACCCCTTCGTGGAAAATCGGGAAAATGATAATGTATGACATACATTTAAATAAAATAAATAATAATAATATTCATAATTTAGATAGGGTGTAGTTTAACCCATCTTGACCTGTGTAATTATTCGCGTTTGTTTGTCATAAGTGTCAGTATTGCTTCCAATAGCTACAGCACTGTTAATTACCATTAGATCGTGCGATCCAGAAACGGACAAATTGGGCTGATCCTAAATACGTGATTAGTGATCACAATAGGCCTTTGTTACCGTTGCCTTCTCTAATTATTCCAGTGTTCCAGCAATTATTAAAGCTTATTGGAACTTTAAGCGTGAGGGATTTGAATAATCGAGACGTGTTATGGAAAATGGCAGGGTCAAGTTTTGGCTGCTTCGAATCTCTACTATACCAATTCACACCTGAATTCAATACGAATATGAATTTTAATTTTGTGATTACTCACGGTGCGAGCTTTACGGCTAAGGAACTACATATCGAGAAAAAACGAGCGTGCGCTTGAGAAGAAATTTAAAGACACATGTTCTGAGACATAGCCTACTTGAGACTCACGCCGGCACCGAAATATATATTTAGTGAAAGGGAGTATGATATGATACACTTCTGCCTACCCCTTCGGTGACAACAATGGTGAAGATGTAGGTATTTATTAACCATTTGGATAAATAATGGACCATCTGTTTACGCCGTTGAAGGCATAAAACCTTTTATAATTTCCCTTGCTTGCATTTCGCTTGTATTTGTTTTAAAATGAAATCGAACCATGTCATTCTTCTTTTGTTTTTTCTTCACATTCTGACATGCAATATACAAGAAGCTACATTGAAATTACATCCTATTGTATTTACAAGAATTTCTAACTTTTAGTTATGTCGAAGTACGCGACACCATCAATGATGCCCATGATTTTTAACCTCTAACTTTAGTACTAATGAAATCAATTGTATAATTTGTACAGTGTCTGCACTTGTTGCTTGTTTAACCTTCTATCTATCTTCACAAGATGAAGCTGAGTTTTTGAGATACTCCTGTTAATTTATCTGATTCGTGTTATACTTAGTGAATTATTCATAAGTCTTGGCCATTTAAATTCTTGATCCTTATCGCGATATCTTAATTCCTTTTTCCAATCATATAAGGTTTGGGTTGACGGTGAACAGTTGAAATACATTAGGTACGGTCATCGGTACTATGAATCTGAAGTGATATTAAAACTTACAATTATCTGAACAAAGTCGAAATTTGCTTACATATTACATCATTACATGTATTTTTTAAAGGTGGATTATCATCATAATGCGCTTGAGCATAAGGTATAAAATCGCTTAATCACTAAACTGACCTGAGTTTTGACGTATTGAGTAGACCTCAAATTGTTATCAAGGCATTATTATGTTGTACCACGTTTCTTTATTAGATTATCCATTTACATCCATTCACATATATTGAAATAAAACAAGCGATTAAATCATATAATTGATACTCGTTTACTTAATTATCTTCACAAAAAAAAGTTATTCAGATGTGCGACTGCGACAAATATATATGACTTATATACAGTTGTCCTTTTCGAACTAATTACGTATGTTGCCACTAGCACGTCATAGCAAAGCTCTTTTATTATAATAATAATAATTGTGTAGTTTATTTCAAATACATATAGCTGAATCACTAGGCTGCATGAATCTATCGTCTTAATTGCTTGGTAACAGAACACTTGTCCGTCCTTGTTGAACAATATTATAATGTATGTAGTATATTGGCTTGATTCTATTATCATGGTATCAGAAACTAGGGCTAGAAGAGCAATGAATATGTTGATATTATTTTTAATAAGGTAATTTGTGTCATCGTAAATTACTGCTTTACAGTAAACAGTCAAGTTTTTAATAAGGTAACTTACGAATTTAAAGCTGGTATGTTTGATTTCTTTACAAAATGTTGATTAATACCTTCATTGCACATGGGTCCCCAAAGAGGTAGATACACACTTTTATTATTACACTATTTTCGAAGGCTTTAGGTGGCAACGTTGAATAATCGCAAGGGGTTTAGGGGGGAGGGGACTCTCGGGGACAACTTCATATATGATCATATATTTGGAAAACTTCAAATGCCTCTTGACGAGGATTTCCTTCACCATGAAGCTTGTACGAGATTTAACTGGTGTTTTTGTGTAAAGTTCGAAATAGTTTTGAACCTACTATTTCAACATTTACGGAGTCTGATGAAATCTCTCGACGATTGCTCGTTTTCTCTCTCGACGGTTCTCTTATATATATATTCTCAGATTCAGACCAATTTATTTCTAGTCACAATGAAAAGAAAATTATCTAATGAATTGTCTGTAGGAGTAGGAACGATTTAACATTACTGAAGTTCCTAAATTACTTCTGTAATTTTATTAAATGTGGTTGTCGGGTGGAAGGCGACATTACCGCTTATTTAAGACAAAACGGCAATTATAAATTCAATTGCTGTTGGCGGTTATAAATGAAGTTCGTTTAGTATTCTGTGATTTTAGACTTTAGGCATAAGACATAAAAGTTAGTTATTAAATAATAAAATAAATAAATATCCTCACGCCTTCCCACATGGGTCCCCGAAGGGGTAGGCAGAGGTGTATAGGTAATACCCACACACCCACTTTCCGCCAGAGGTATATTAGGTGCCAGCGTGACAGATCAGACAGAGTTAGTTATTATAGTTAGTCAATATGCGGAATGATGATATGTATGTATGTATGTATGTATACTTTATATCTAGCTATAGGTAGCTCAAGTGTAAACTCATTCAGCCTCATACATGTCATCAGAGTAGACGGTAAATGTTTTTCACTTGATGATGAATGAAACGAATGAACTAACGAAGTCTGACCGTCTGGTCTAGTTGATAGAGCTCCTGACTGCGAAACTTGAGGCCGCGGGTTCGAGTCCCGCTGAGGGCAGATATTTGGATTGGATTGGATTCTAAGAGCTAAAATGTTTTCGTTTGTAAATGTTGGATACTGAAAAATAAATTGTTGTTATATTTCCCCCTTATAATGAAATGACAAAAAAACACGCGTGCGCTGCATGCAAGGTAGTTATCCTGTTAAGCTCCTATTGAATTGAATGGCTTGAATCCTCTCATCGACGTTACAATGGACCTTGCGATTGAAATTATTGCTTCGGACAGGATGAAGCCACTATGAAGATAGCGTATGCTCGTGTTTCGTAATAGGTACCTATAAGAAGTTCAGAAGAGCCGTGGCGGTCGCACTCGGAACTACTATTCGAGTAGTCGCCCGCAACGCAAACTTTGCAGGTTCGAATCCCGACTGTACCAATTACTTTTCCCAACTACAATGATTAAAGATCACGAGCCTTACGGTGAAAGAAAACATCGAGAGAAATCTTGGATACGTTTAAGAAAAAATCGAAGATGTATCTATAGTTGTGTTAGGAACGACAATGAACTCGCCATCTGTCACGTTGACAACTAAGTATATCTCCGGTGAATAGTTGATGATAATATGCACCTACCCCTTGGCGGACCTTTATGGGAAGGCGTGAAGACACACCTATGTTCGTAAGAATTCATGTCAAATTATGTTGGATATGAATAAATGTCAAAATTAGAACGACAAACTTTATGTAAAACTCTAACGTTTGGCGCAGACCTGCCTAATAAATAAATAAACCCAAACCCAACCCAAAAAAACAATACAGATACACCAGGAGACTGTGCCCGGAGAAAAATGTAGTTTACGCACAGCTGCACATCAGAATATAAACAGCCAACTTAAATTGACCTGGGGTCTGCTCATACTGGTTGTGTATCATACTTGAGGAGGAGTATGGGTAGATGCGCTCAGACCGTATTTACCCCCATCGCGGCCTGAATGCGTCTGCGCATATTGTTCAATCTCTACTAACAAATTCAATTTAAGTGTATGTTTGTAAAAATAAAGTATTTTTTTTTTATACCACTTAGGTGGCAAACAAGCATGCGGTCCGCCTGATGGTAAGCGGTTACCGCCGCCTATGGACGCTTGCAACACCAGGGGTATCACTCGCGCGTTGCCGACCCAAAATTTTTCTAAATGCATATTTAAGTTCATTACGGCACCTACTGATAGCAAACAGTTTATAATCATTTTATCTGTATAGCTAATCTCCGATGCTACTGGAATGATTTGACGAAATGTTCAATGGCAGATAGCGAATAAGTATAGGTAGTTATTTGGTTACGTTTATATGTATTAACATTTTGCTATACATATATTAATTCAACGCGGGTGAAACCGCGGGGTAAAGCTAGTTGTATATACAGATGATTACAGCTGTTTAATCAAATGTTTCAGAGACAAATAGTGGCCACTCACTGTTCGATTACGGAACCTATTCCTTTGTATGTACTGCGCGTTATATGCACGGCTATTTATGTATGTATGTGTGGGTGGATGACTGCATGATACTATTCCCTATTGTCGTCATTCTAAAGCCCAAATTCGTAATGTACTTTCTACGTGATACCTGTGTAAGTAAACATACCAAAATGAGTTCCTCTCGCCTTCTGAGAACCCAGTTACACACTAGAACGGTCACGGTGTGAATAATCACTATGTATAAGCTTAAACAATGTTATTGCTATTTCCACCAGAACTCTCGTTAGATGTGTGTGACGTCAAAATGTCAATCTCGACATTTGTGGAACACTACCAAACCTTAATAGATTAATTCACATTTCTGTAGTGTTCTGGTTATATTAAAATTATTCAATTGAGAATTGGGCATTCCTTATAACGATACTCCCTTACCTAGGTGGAGTAACGTAACTTCTACATAAATTACCTATATTCACTTTTTCATACATATCTATATATGTACCTATATATAAAATCACAAAAGAGTTTGTTGTGGGTGGAAGTGCCCTCGTTACCATTCATTTGTGGACTAATAGACCAATAATGTTTGACAGTAAACATACGATATATTTACATAAGCAGCAGACACAAACATATTTGATAAATAAATACAGTGTTATCATATCGCTTAAAATAATTTTACTCTTAAATAAAATGTACATAAAAAGGGGACCAATGTTAAAAAAACTGGTAAAAAGTAGTTTGTTCTTCACCTGATCGGTTGAATCTGCGATGACTATGGTTGTCGTCTAAAGGGCAAGTCATGAATATGCATGCATTTATTGAACAAATAAATTATAACTGAATTCATAAAATATTGTTAGATAACTTATCACTCATACACTGATATCATTCATGACGAGTTTTTCAGACAGTAGCGTGTTTAAATTATACAGCATTAAATAAATACCCAGTGATATAACAAAAGCGAATAAGATAAGTGTCTCTCTGAGTATTCACATCCTCTAAATGGTAGCTTCCCAGATCACACAACCAATCAAAAACAGTAACGCAACCGGTTAAGTAAAGTAAAGTAAAGAACAATTGCCAAAACAGATATAAAATGCTAAGGTCTGAGAGAAGCCCCAGAGGAAGACTACGTTCCAACTACCAAGATCAAATCGATTGGGTACTCAAGGATGGGAACGTCAAGAGTACTTCAAACCGGTGATGTATAAAAAGATAAATGAGTATGGATAAAACGAAAAGGACTTTTGTTTCTATCTATCCCTTAACAACTGGGCGAGTTGTATATAAATAATAAAAAATATAACTTCAATTATTTTTCCCCCACCCAAATATATAAATGAATTTACTAGTCCAGCCCAGTACCTATGCTTGCGATCTAGCAACGGTCTAAGCCTAGCTCCGTCCCACCCAGGGGTTGCCCTTAGCTGTGTTGCTTAGCATATTAGGTACACACACCTGGCTGGAGGTCTAGGTCTCACCATTGCCCGATTAAGTAAAAGTTCCCGGAACTAACGCTACGAGAGACAATAATACAAAATAAACCACAATTATTTGTTCAACTCGATTACAATAATACATATATTGTGTGATTAAGCGTGACCTACGCGAACATATAATTATTAATTACCGTTCTAATTAGCAGCCTCATTATCAGATATTATGCGTACTTCTTAAGCCACTTAGATACAGTAACCTTATACATGTCATGTATCAAAGGATAAACTCTTAATAAAGCGGTTCTTTGATACTATTTCTAATAATGGAACGAGGAGTCTGTCAACCGTTAAATTACCAGTTGGAATATCTTCTCATTAGCAGTACAGTGCCGCTTTCGGTATGAATCAACTAATTAGTGTATATGTAACCATGTACGTATGACCCTCATGTCTTACCATAAAGTAATAAGTAAACATATAAATGAATACAACCGAAAGTGTAATAATAAGCTCTTTCAGCCGAATATATATTTAGGTGCTATCATGACAGATAGCGTGTCCATTGCCGTTTCTCAAGAATAACTACACATACGCCTTTGCATTTATTTCCATGGTATGCAGGTTTATTCAAGATGTTTCGTTCAGTTCCGTGGTCATTTAGAGGACAAGGCTAAGCTGGCGTCGAGGAAGCTCGGTGTGCTCAACAGAGCTAAGCAGTACTTCACATCGCAACAAAGGCTGCAACTTTATAAGTCGCAAGTTCGGCCACATATGGAGTACTGCTGCCACCTGTGAGCCCCTGAATACCAGCTAGGGCCTTTTGACGTGGTTCAGAAACGCGTCGCTAGAATTATCGATGATCCCATGCTGACAAGCGGCTTGGAATCACCAAGTCTGAGGAGAGACTTTGCCACCCTGTGTGTGTTCTACCGCTTGTATAACGGGGAGTGTTCTGCAGAATTGTTCGACATGATGCCCACTTCCACCTTCTACCACCGCACCTCTCGCCATCGGCGGGGAATTCATCCCCATATCTTGGAACCACAAAGGTCTCGCACTGTGCGCTTCCAAAGGAGTTTTCTTCCGCGAACGCTCAAGGCTGTGGAATGAGCTCCCCGTTGAGGTTTTCCCTGGAGAGTACAGCATGGAGTTCATCAAGAAGGGTGTGAAAAGATTCTGAGAAGCTGCAGGGTCGGCAACGCGCGAGTGATACCCCTGGTGTTGCAAGCGTCCATAGGCGGCGGTAACCGCTTACCATCAGGCGGACCGCATGCTTGTTTGCCACCGAAGTGGTGTAAAAAAAAATGTTTGCACTGTAAAAAAATGTGACTGGTCTAGAGTTCAGAAATGCTTATTGATACATACCGCCGGGGTTCGAACTTGCAATGTTGGCTTAGCATTTGACTGCTTAAGCTTGTCAGCCAGCCAGAAGTGTAGTTGTGTAGGTACTCTATGGGATCGTAATTGGCAGGATGCCAAGTAATCGACATTATCTCATGCAATGTATCGGAAATTCCCCGCACTTTTTATTTTATACAAATTATTATATATACGAAAGTGTCTGAGGATGTTTGTAATTCTTTCACGCAATAGCTCCTGAACAGATTTAGATAAAATTTGGAACAGAAATGGATATGTTTTATTCCAGAAATGAAATGAATTTCATTGGTAATACAAAATTAAATGCAAGTAGAACCGCGGGACACAACTATACCTATATCTATCTATCTCTTTATAATATAGCGAGCTGTAATGCTGGTTAGGTTTATGGGATCACCTGCAAAAGAATAGCGAGCTCAATTCCTGGTGATACCAATCAGTTTTGTATATTTTTTTAATTAAGTACAGTGATTCATATCACAGCACTATCACGATGACAGCGAAGACAAAGAGTAGGTACTTTGTATAGTATAATTTATGATAATGCATTCGATACCTATAACTGCAGTGCAGTTTATATGAAGATATTATGATAATATACAGTTTAGTTACGGAAGCAAGGAAATACTGAGGCAAGGTAACGAAAGTAGGCTTTCGGCGCCTACGCACTCGCAAGGCGATGCACTTTCCGTTCTTATAAGGCACGTGTATTGTTACTTGCAATATTTCCTTTGTGATATCGTTGTCTGCATTTGTTATATGGACCGTACCGTGACGTAATTGAGTGATAAAGCCTAGAGATAACTCACTGATAGAATTGTGTCGTTCAAGGAAATATCATACGTATGTAGATTACCAAGTTGATACAAATTATACCTTCACGCCTTCCAATAAGTCATCTTTTCAAAGGACTTCGAGGATACATTGCAGAGCCAATGGGATCGTGACCATGTCTTCACGCCACGACACGTTATCCCTCTGCACAGCTGTTTATTTCTTCTCAGATGTATGCAAGTTTTTTCGGTATAGATCGCTACATATTTTGACTTCTAAGTCAATACTTGCAAGTATTGACTTAGAACTAAACTAATAATAAACTTTTAACAGAGGTCAAAGGCGATATATTATGTTTAAACGATATTTCATTGTCATTATAAGCATTCGTTTAAATTTTATTATAAATTAGGCACTTAATCATGCTTTTGATACTGTTGAAATATTAAGCCGATAAGTACGTACTAAAAACCGTAAAAAAAATATATTAAAAATACAGCTTTATTCACGCCATAAAATCCTTTTACTTACTTTGATTAGTGTTTAGTTTAGTTACTTAATTTAGTAAAAATTTACATAGTTTATGTATCAACAATGAGATTCGCTCTCTCCTATAATAGAGACTTTTACATAAAAGTCATCGAGGAATATTATAAACTACATATTATCGTCTAGTTATAAAGAAAAGTATATTGTAGCAACTCAATGATATATCTCTCAGTATGATCATAGGATTGAGTGTAGCATATGTTGAGAGTTTCTGAGGTAGATGTGAGCAAATTATACCTCGTCAGAGTGAGAGTATCTTCGGTTTTCATGATTAAAAACCTTGTTTGACAAAGTACCTTTATCATGTCTACGTAACTATGTAACTTGAAATAATATCATGGTTAGGTAGCAAATGTTTTAAATAACAAAACTGAGTTGTTACTTCTGGTATAGCACTGGCTAGGATTGAATTAAGCTTGAAATGATTAAAAAAGTAATAATAATATTGGAATTCGAAAATGGAAGGCATACATACATACATATCATCACGCCAAGTCCCTAACGGGGTAGGCAGAGAGTATAGAGCGCCAGTTCTCTCTAGACTTACATACCTCTTTCGCTTCGTCCACATTCATCAGTCTCTTCATACATGCTCGTCGGTTTCGAGTTCTCTTAACGTTCCCGTCCTTCAGAGTCCGATCTATTTGATTCAGGTAGTTGGAACGTGGCCTTCCTCTGCCTCTTCTTGCACACACTTTTGCTTTGTATGTCTGTTTCGTCAATCTTTCTTCACTCATCCTTTCTATGTGTCCAAACCAACGTAACATGCCTTTCTTCATCTTTACAATCACGCCCTCATTCACGCCAGTTGATTTGCGAATCTCTTCATTGCGGATTCGATCTAATATCGTTACGCCACACATTTTTCGAAGAGATCGCATCTCGACTGCATTCAAACTATTTTCATACTTCCTCTGACATACCCAGGATTCGCTGCCATACAATAAGGTAGGTACCAATATCGCGTTGTGGACAGCAACTCGAGCATTCTTGCTCAGACTTTTACTGCCCATCAACGCCGACATGGCTCCATTCACCTTATTTTATTTTATTTATTATTATTATTTATTTTATTAAAATGGAAGGCGGTCAATAATAACTCTATTTTTGATGATCGCCTTCTATTTAAATGTTGCATTCGGATTAAGGGAAATGACATGAATCTCTAGCACAAGCTCGCTGTTTTAGCTACCTTCAAGGTTCTCGAATATTCCATGTTATTGCGTACTAGATCGGACGTCTAATTCTTAAATGTTAGGGTGACATTTTCATTTGGTCGGAACACAGTGTTCATCTTTGGCGATAAGCAACTTTATAGTGTAGTGAAGGTTTTGTAAATCCATTTTGGTGTGTAAATATCCATCACCGAAATAAATTCATATTTTAAAACCTCCCTTTTTATTAGTACTTTACAATAAAGACCTTGTGGTGTTCCTTGCCGGTTGTTCTCGGAAGGATATTCTCCGAACCGGAAATATATTTGTTTGAAGGTTGTATCCTGGATAAGCCTGCTCTGGAATTAAATTGCATAAATCATTTTCCATTTTCATGGTGTGTCTGGTCAGGCTATATTTATTTTCATAATATATGGGCATTTCTCCACTAAATGGAAAATCGCTGTCCCAAGCTAATTTTATGTAATAAATCCAAATAATTATCAGTTTTTTCAATCAATACCGACATAGTATTAGGTATTCTTGGCACGCCACAGTTTAGTTAGTAATTTAATAATGAAATATTCGAGTAAATGAACCCCAAAAGTATCGAAACACAGTCCCCTGGTACGTCCCTTTTCCAGAATTACAAATCTTGTTACAAATATTTATTCTTTTGCCATTGATAATTGATTAAAAAATATCCAAATATATTAACAAACACGGTAAACAACTTTACACATCACAATTATATTTGAACACTACAATTTTAACAAGATATCTATGTCCAAATGCTGTCCTCAAATTATTAAAACAGTCCCCTGTTAAAATTTGAAAACCGTGCTGAAGTCAAATTTAGTTTTGGCGCGAAACATTTAGATCCTAAAACGGAATGCAATCGGTGTGAATTCGTTTGGTTGTGAAGCTAAGCGGGCAGCCGTCATTATGTGCAGTGATACTACTGCGTCAACTGGTAGACCACTCGTCTCGGCCGTTACAGAAAACAGTCCCCTGGTAAGCCTTTTTTCTTGTATTTTAAGAGTTATAATAACGAAAATTTGTTTAAAATAATAGATTATCTAGTACGTAACCACATCTGTTTCGTTTATCTGAATGTTTTCAAATGATATTGTTTTATTAAGTATTCATGTAAAAATAACAGTCCCCTGGCCAACAGTCCCCTGTCATTTCATAGCACAGGGGACTGTTTATACCACAGGGGACTGTTTTCTTAAGTTCTGACCATTAAAAGTATCGTCTTTTTCGTAGGTATTATCTTAAAATGTCACCATAAAAGAAGCCACCTAAAACAAGAGAAGGAATACTAGAACGTATAGCTGAATATTTGAGATATCAACGACTTAAAAATGAT
This sequence comes from Drepana arcuata, assembly GCA_016069955.1. Classification (NCBI taxonomy): domain Eukaryota; kingdom Metazoa; phylum Arthropoda; class Insecta; order Lepidoptera; family Drepanidae; genus Drepana; species Drepana arcuata. Next base: position 20,096 of record JACCPG010009054.1, read on the forward strand.
CCTAAAAAAAAGAAGGGTTGAAAGAAAAAGGAAAGGTGGAAAATCAAAAAATAAATGCAAAAGAAGATTAGTTAAAGATATGGGTCGTCGTGAGGATAAGGCTGTAAAAAAGGTTTGGAAAGAGCATTGTTCTAAGTAGAGTTAAAAATCATGAAAGACAATTATATAGAAGTTTTCCTGGAACTTTTCGGAGAGTGGCCATGGCAAGGGTGCTGATGGTGTTGGAGCTACGTGCAAGAGGACTGCAGATGCCATCGTTGCTGTAGGAGGTGACATTGACAGTTTGGAAACTTTTATTGAATCTGTGCAACAAAGATGTCCTGCAATTACAATGTTTGTGATTGACGATGCTGCAATTAATAATATGACTTTCGGTGAAACGGTATTCAGGAAGACGCCAAGAATTTGAAAAGTTTCAATAGTACCCTCAGAATACATCAGATTAAGTGTTAAATATCACGACGCCCCTTGGGATCACCGAAAGGTGCTGAGGAGGGTTATGAACTACCAAGTGATGAAACTTCACGTCGAGGACATTTACACAGACTCAGGATCCGAAAGCGAAACCAGGCTAGCCCATAACTCGCCGGATAGTAACATTGCAGAAACTGAAATTTCACGACTGTGTGACTATATCAATACTGATTTTGAGCATAGTGCAGGGCCCAGTACAATCAACCAACAGCAGTACAATAGTGCTGATTACGTTCTAGTCAAGTTTGACGTTTGAATATCGCTATGCTGCTGATATCACTCAAGTTGATGATGAGGAAGGCGAAGTAACAGTAACTTTTATGAAAATGTGTGATAATAAGGGCCACAAGCTTAGAATGGACGAAAATTATATTTCTGATGTCAGTTTTGACCAAATATTGCAGAAGTTTCCAGATCCAGATCTAAGTCAAAAAGGGAGGAGATACATATTTTAAGAATGGCAAAGAAAAATAAAGACTATGATTACGTAAATAAAAATACTAATTGTTTTTGTCCGTAAAACATTCCCCTGGATGGTTACAACAGTCCCCTGTCAGGGATTTGCAATAAATCGTCCATAACTCAAAAATCAAGAGGAAAATGTGTGGGCTTTTTTAAGATATATATTTAATCTACTATTGCCCTTTATTTTAATAACAAACATTCTCAATATTTGAAAAAAATACTACAGGACAGTTTTGTATGGACGATTTTCCAAATAGCAGAGAAACACCCATATATAAATTAACTTTGTCAGTGGATTTCGTGTACGGATCTGAAACGGTGTTATGTCACAGACCAATTATATCAACGAGGCATTTAATTTAACGTTTCTTAAGAAAAAAAATTGCCGGTCTCCTCTCGGTGTTTTCCTTCACCGTAACGCTCGTGGTCTGACTTATCACTATACCTAAGTTCAGAAAAACTCATTGGTACAGTCGGGTTTCGAACTTGCAATCTTTGTGTTGCAGGCGACTACTCTAACATCTCTGCCACCATGGCCCTTAATATATGTAGACAATATTATAAACTTAATTTATAATAATCTATACTAAAATTATAAAGAGGAAAGATTTGTATGCAACATACAAATCTCTCCTCTCAAGTTCTCTGTATTGAATAGAATCCGAAACCTCTGGACCGATTTGAAAAAATCTTTCACCATTGGAAAACTACATTCACCCTGAGTGACATAGGCTATATTTTCTTTATAAAAAAGTCTTATGTCCACCCGTGCGAAGCCGGGACGGACCGCTAGTTTTTAATAAATGTTCAATTCGTTTTAACTTGTTTCAAACAACTCGGGGACGCTAAATTATGTTAGGTGTAGAGACAAAACTAATAATAGGTCATTTTAATTGGGTGACCTAAATCTTTAATGGTTTTAAAATATACCTACTTGTACCCTACCCCTTATAATACTTTAGTCAATTAAGTTTTCAACCTTCATTACTTTATAATTATGCAATCCTATTATGTATTCTGCGGTGTAAGGTATTGGATTTTCCACTCAACCAAGTATTTCAAACCTTATACCTATGTATTTATATGCTTGCTTGCATGCTTCTTTTTCGACGTGTTATAAGTGCCACCTGGGCCTATGTAAAATTAAAAGATTTTGATTTGATTTGATATACTTGTTTACTAATTAATTATCGTATTTCATATATTTACTATCAAATTTGGGTGAATTCCCACAACCGTGTCTAACTTGGCCATAGGAGTAATAGCGCACACATTGACGAAGATTTATTTAGATCTCATCGAGTAAATTAGAACGTTATTATGTCTTGTAGACTTCCTGCTTAACTTTCAGGAAAATCTTTAGGTACAACTTTACACCAGTGCGAATCTTGGGTGTGCAGGTACTGATACTTAAACTACGGCTCAATTCCAAATCCTTACAAATAGGTGTATTTACAAATATAACAGTTAGCGCCATCTCGGGAATTCTGTTGTCATCTTTCAGTTCATAAACTTGTTTTGTATAAAACCAGTGACCTGTGTTGAAACCCGGATAGTGAGTGTGTGGGTATTACCTATACACCTCTGCCTACCCCTTAGGGATCCCCCTATAACAATAACCTATAGCTATATAAAAAAGTTAGTCAATAAACTATATCTAATGGAATAGATTATCCATCCAGAATATTTATCCAAATCAGTTCAGTAGTTCCTGAGCTTAGCGCGTTCAAAGAAACAAAAACTCTGCCTCTACAATCTTAGTAGGTATAGATACTTCTCGACATAATCATTAGGGGATCAAAGATAATTTATTAACATCCCCAATATTTATGATCTATGAATTATTTCAGAAAATAAATCTCCTTAATTCCGAAATATAAGCTGGAAGCGGCCGAGATAAATATTTATTCGAGGCGTAATCTGTTAACTGAGGCGCATTGGCTCGAGAGCTTCCAGGCTGTATCAAATTAGGTAACGCGGAGAACACACTCTTTTCTTAGTCTTTGTCCGTGTTGGTTTTAGGGTTCACAAATAAAAGTCACACCATGAGCTTTACGGTGAAGGATAACATCGAGAAGAAACCTGCATAAGTCTGAGAAGAAATTCACAGATGTGAAATCACAGTCATCACAGTGCATTAAAATATGGCGATGGACTCGCCATCTGTCACGTCGGCACCTGAGTAACCTCCATTAATGAGAATATGTTACAAAACCTCTGTCTACCCCTTATGAGGTTTTAAAATCCTGCATTTGGTATTAACATTTCTCTACATTTTCTGTAGGATCGTCTATGTAACTTTTCCTATTAAGCCCTAATTTATCAGTTATTAGTTTCAGTCAAATTTTACTTCTACTAATATTCTTCAGAAGGATGATCGATGTATGACGACTCCAGGATAGCGGCCGGCTTTGAAGCTTGTCGATGTATCCAACATAGAAACGTTTCTGACAATTTATTTATTCCAAGTAGTAAAAGTACTGTGATATATGAACGTAAGTCTGCATATTATAATGCTTGAGTAGATATCAAATCATGCGTGAAAATACTCACACCTATAACTTTATTATACAGAGTCGTGGTGGCCGAGTTGTTGAACAGTCACCTACTAAACATATGGTAGAACGCCGTCGGACTTTACCATTTCTTTTTCTTAAGTTCAGTGATTAATTTTCACACGTATATCTATCTAGTCATCCTTGAGAAACGGCAAAGGACAGAAAGTTAAATTTAATATACTCGAGGTTGTGGTTTACCCCTTCGGGATCCCTACCCCTACCCCTGTGGGAAGGCGTAAATACATTATCATATTTGTTTTTTAGATGAAAGATCAAAAATGTTGTACAGAACCCTCAATGCTAGTCACGTTCGAACTTACCCGGTTTTTCTTTGCGACAAGTGTTCTTGAGTACCTGAGACGTGCAGGATCATAATACAGCTACGTATTGCGGTGAACTAACGAAGTGCTCTTAAAGAGTCAAAGGACGCGTAAACCACTGTAACGTGGCATTTCTAAAGAGCACTACCAACCATCAGTATCCGGAAAATATACCCGCTACTTTCACAAAGACTAGTTCTATCGCCCAACTTCGCTCGGGTAAAGACAATTACGACGAAAAATTTCATGACAAGCCGTTGCTATCGTGCCCTATGTCATATTCATATTTATTGCATTGTCAGAAATTACAAATAACACATTTGGTACACTATAACATTATAATATCTAACACCCTGTAAGGGCACAGCAACGAGAGGTAGCTATTTCTAAATACATCTTACTAATATTATTAATGTGAAGGTTTGTAAGTTTGGATGTTTGCGGTTCTTTGACGGTCAAACGGCTCAACCGATTTGGCTGAAAGTTGAAATGGTGATAGCTTATACCTAGGAATAGGACATAGGCTAATAAAATTTCCAAAGCTATTTTTTCGAACTCCACGCGGGCGAAGCCGCGGGCATAAGCTAGTATGTCATAATTATGAAATGTGGGTATTCTTTACATTTTATTTAAAATTGTTCAATGCTTTTATATTAAAAGTAACTGTAACTATACAAATAACAACGCAATTTCATAGCAACGGTGTTTCAGGAACGTGCTCAACAATGTGTTGTTTAGCGTGGGTTGGTGTGAGTGGGTATTGCTTGTGATAGTTGATGAAAACTCAATTTTGAATAAGACTTGTTCTCAGTCATCATCATCATAAATTTAAGAGCTGGGTTCTTGTCGGCGTCTCCTACCCAATCTCTGTTCTCAGTAAGCGTCGCAAAAAGAGTAACTATGCTAAATTTCTAGTCAATTGTTACCTACCTGGTTAGTTAGATCTCTTAAAGTATACCAGTTACAAACATTACAACATAAAACTAGCGATTGCCTGGAGACAGACTCAACCTCAAACTCAACCTGCTGATAGGATCATTCCATTATTTTTGTAAGGCCATGATCCCTTTCTGGACTCAGCTGAGTGCGAAACCTCACAGCTACTAAGTGACGTAATGAGAATATTTCCTATGAGGACGCGCACAACATGCACAGAAGCCAGACAAGCAGGTACATCCAAGTCGGAAATTTTGCGTATACCCAGACTTCCGAACCTAACAGGAAGTGATGCCTGAGACTTAATGCGGCCGTCCAAAGATTCTTATTGATATTTGGTTGTTTAAAGTGACAAACACACCTACGGAAGAATTATATATTTAAAGATATATAGATTAACAAGTTGCATATCGGATTTCAATGAAATCCTGTATAGGCTCTTCATAGTTCACCTATTCACTGTTTTGGTTAAATCGCCCCTGTTGGAATAAAGCGCGTTTTCCTCAAGTGAAATGACTCACAAAAATGTTAATTTTCACGGTCTAATTTAGCGTCTATTTCTGCAGCGGCACTTAAGATGTCCCTGATGAGGTAATCTGCCCGGCTTTAAGAGAATGGGTAAGAAAAAGTGTTGCTCGGGCGTTTTCTTTACAGCTTTGAAACAAAGATAATACTAGGGAGTCGCTAGGATCAGTGTTGGCTTGAGTTCTAGATACGTCTGCCAATTTACTAACAGCACAAACTTAGCGTATAATTACATCTTTACTTCTTTCGACAAGGGTTTTCGAAAGGGTTGGCAAAGGTGTAATATCACCCTTTATTGAGGTATATTTAAGTTCGTAATATGATAGATGAATTTTAATAGTAACTGAGCATCTCTGAGACACTATTTAACTATATAAAAAGGTTCGCCTTTTAAGAAATTTAAATAGTGTCTCAGAGCCGCTCAGTCACTATTAAAATTTCTTCTCAAAGGTATGCAGTTTTCTGTATCGTAAAGCTCGTGGTGTATTATTACCTCACGAACTTTACGGCGAAGAAACAATTTATGTGCCTAATTTCATATCTAATTTATTAGAACAAACCGTCAAGGTTCAATGTTCAAACTTACTGGCTTGAAGTTGCACTTAAAATCCTTGACAACCACTGCTCCACTACTAGTTCACTCATTTATTTGATTTACTGGAAGACAACAGGTTGACTCAACATGTCGCCTGATACATCTAACTTTGCCCTACAACCACTAACACGAACAAATGATACAGTAATATCAGTTAACGCATAAATTACGTCGAGTTCAGCATGAATTAGGCAGTCAAGTGAATCCAGAATTTGATTAGCATAAAGGAAACCAGTTTGTTAATACAGCGGTAGGTATAATTACTTAATATAACATTAAGGTACCCAATACGGTTAGTTAAACTGGTCCATAAATTAACCTATTTTGGGGTTCGACTAATCATAGCTTACATACGAACTGGTACCTGCATGTTTGTGTCTCTGCTAATCGTGCACTCAGTGGGTTTAGGGTCCCGTAAGTTGGAGGATCGATTAATCACGATTTAGTTGCGACACGTGGATAATATTCCTTTCAGAGTTTGGTAATGGGTGTGTAATTAATGACACGTTTGGTAAATGTGCTGCGAGCCGAAATATCTTGCGAGGAATTAGTTCACAATTTTATCTTGTTGAAATTGATTTCCGTATTCACGCTTTCCTACATACGCTTGTGGGAAAGCAAATGGAGTGTTGCAGAAGTATTCAGATTTCAGTGTTTCAAATGGCGAATCTTCACTCGGAGTTCACAATTTTTCCAAAAATTCTCAGACGTATAAAGTTTTAATCACGTTTTCTTTCACCTTCAAGTCATTTTACTGAAACTTAGAAAGAAACTCGTTGTTATACTAACCAGCGCTTGGACCTGCGATCCTGACGTTTCAGGTGACTGAGTAAACCAGTAGACCTCATGTATTCATAACACGTAACATCTACAGTAATAACTCGCAGTACTCCAGTTCTTTTTTTTTTTTTTTAATAAAACAAGAGTGGCAAACAAGCATACGGCCCACCTGATAGGAAACGGTTACCGTAGCCTATTTACGCTCACGATACCTAAGTATCACTTGTGCGTTGCCACCCTGTGTTCAGAGAGTTATACTGTGTTGGCAACATAATAGGTCGAATCCCTCGGTTGCCAACACAATATAACAATCCTCCCCCCTCCCCAAGGAGCTCATTACTGGAAACCTTATTTAACCTTATTTACCACGTAGGAACACATTTGTCGTAAAACAAGTATCATAATGAACTGATTCGTAATGTAAATATGATACAAATGCATTACTTCATGCCTTGACATTTCATACAGTGTTTGTTTTATTTCTGTTACTTACAACTGGTATTTCAATGCGAATTGATTGTCATAATAAGTATGTACAAATAAATTATTCATAAGCGGAAGCAAAAGGTAAGATAAAGAATTCGAAGGCCGCCTACAAGATGGGCGAGCGACATTAACTGACTTTGCCTTAAAAAGGATACAGAAAACTAGAAATAATTGGAAAGGGAGCTATCTATACTATTACTAGATGAGATTTTTTTTTCATTTAATTTTGTTTGTAGATTTTTTTTTAACAAACCTCACAAACTTGCGCGTTTATATTATTAAAGTAGGATCATGCAGTTTATATAAGCGCGATAGGCTATATATATATATATATATATCTATGTATATCATCCTGCTTCACGCTAGTCTTCGCACATCTACCTTATAGAGCCCGTATAGAGCCTTTAATTTTTAATATAAAAATTTTATGTAGGTATAAAATTAACGGCGATGGACTCGCCATTTGTCACGTTAGCTCCTAAAATATATCTCTGGTGGAAAAGGTACATATCAGTACTTTATTTTCATGATTGTGTGGTGTACCATATAAATAAATAAATAAAAAAAATATGGGTGTGTGGGTAGGGTATTACCTATACACCTCTGCCTACCCCTTCGGGAACACTTATGGGAAGGCGTGAGGAATGTATTAGACTAAAATATGTATTGTACAGAACCACACGAGCTGAATGGCAATGCAACAGCTTTTTATTGTTTCAATAAATTAGCCCGGGTTCGTCCGTCCGATGGCAAAACAAACGTTTACCTGTCGATCCGACCGTGCCGGACCCTGTTTTACATTGAATTTAAAAGCACCGAATGAGATCAAGTTTAAACGTAATCAAGTGAAATATATGCTTGAGATGAATTTGTAACCGACCGACGGTAAAAAAAGGATGGATGTTACGTGTGGATGTATCTTTTAACGAATACATTTTTTGTAGGTTGTTTTACGAAATCAGGGGCTTTGTTCTGCCAACAATATGGTATATATTTATGTACAGTCTTTATATTATGTATATAAAGTTGATCTATATTTAAGGACGAGTCCCTTGTTAGTTACACGGAATAGAGGACCACTTGTCATCGGAATTAAAATTTTAAGTTCTTCGAGAAGGGTGTGAAAATACGTGCAGGGTCGGCAGCGCGCGAGAAATATCCCTCGTGTTGCAAGCGTCCATAGGCGACGGTAACCGCTTACTATCATGCGGACTGCATGCTTCTTTGGCAACCGTGTGGTATAAATAAAAACAAAATATTAATAATAATATCCCTTTATGCAGCAGTGTAGTGAAATTAACACAGTGAACTCGATCTCTAATTAAACTCAGGTCTACAGATCTCAAGGCTAGCATTTTACCAATTGGGTTATTGGACATGTCACCATTGCCATAGATCTTAATATGATCTGGGGCCTCAAGAGTGTAGGAGAGAGCGAAATAGAGACGTCACATTCTGTCTCATAAATATACAATTGGTTACAAACCTATACTACCAGATATGGTTTCAAAACATCACTGGATATTTGCATACGTATATGTTGTAATATTTCGACGTGAACATACGATAATCCTCAGGTAACGTCCCACATGAGCTGAAAAAATCCACGGCGTTTCCTCCAAACGCAATATTCTATTACACCTGAGTCCTCTGACAGATTTCGTGAGCGCTGTCGTGACACAGCAATGTATGTCGCTTATTGCGGATTTACCGTCTGTGAAATGTTGCCGGGATCGATGTGCTAACCAGACAATAGGCATAGCCCGCATAATTTTTTATGCGGTTTCCGTTCCGAGGAGAGACTGTGTGTGCGTCATTTAACCTTATGTATAAGCACGTTTAACCACCGCATTTGCATTAACAGTCAATCTTACACGCATTGTCTTTAAAATCGTAATTACTTGCTATTTCAACAAGCTTTGTCCCACGGTTTCACCCGCGTAAAACTTTATCATGTGTTTACACACCTCTGCTTACCCCTTTGCATACCCGTGTGGGAAGGTGTGGCGATAAAATAGTGAAGTATGAACAAGTATGTTTGACTTCGACTTTTAATATCCTTCAATTTGCATATTAAAGGCCCTCGGGGCATAACGTGGGGTACTTACTTTGATTTATAAATTGTATTCCGCAGTCCTATATTGGGACCACTTATCCGTTTGAACATCGAAGGAAATTAATTAACATTTCCGATCTCTTGGCATTTTTTCTCTACGGAATAAAGCATTACGTTCTTGATTGAATTGAGCTTTATATATACGAATATGTATATATATATATACGTTAATTTATACGCTCTTTACTCTCTGCCTACCCCGTTAGGGACTCGGCGTGTTGATATGTATATATACGTAAATTTGACTATTTAACATACCCCTTCTTATATTTTTCTTATATTTTTTTATGTTGCTCTTCACATACCTACTTCTTCTTCTACTTCGCATTTGAGTTGCTCTACTGGAGTGGTACTTTACCTCACTAACAGAAGATCGCAACCAAGTGGCTGATTGTTTGCAACTCTTGTGTATAATAAAAAGGTAGGTATATCGAAGGTGTTAACGGTATATCTCGTCCTTGAGTGGGATCCCCCGCTATTATGCGCATTGGGCATTTCATCTTTTCGAGGAAGAAGCTCTGGTGCTCCAATTTAGAGCAAGAGCAGATAGGCCAGAAGCGGGGACCTCGAGGGCTCGGATTTGTGATATAGCTACTAACAAATAGCTCGCCACAAGCTGCTGTCACGTTTTATTGCTATTATAAATATATACGTCATTTACGGGGTAGTATGATTAGAGTGCCAGTTCTCTCTAGACGGCCTTTACATACATCTTTTGGTTCACATCCACGTTCATCAGTCTCTTCAAACATGCTCGCCGGTTATCTACTAAAATATATTTAGGTATTATTTTTATGACTCCCAATATCTAGTTGAAAAGTCAGCCACGTGATGACCCTTCGAGCAATTGTTTGATTCTTCATTTGAAAAAAGATCCCGAAACAGTTTAAAAAGAAGGCAAGTTAAACAAACGCTGGAATTTCTCAATAGCGTCGTGCATCTTGTGAGATGATAAACGATGTCCTTAAGATCCCGAGCGCTTTTTTAATCGCAGCCCACCTTGCTCGAATGCTTTGATCGTTTTTTTATTACTCGGGACATTTTATTATAATGCACATTGTTGAAGAAAGTGCCTGTCAGCGCTATTGAGACTTCAAAGGGTTAAGGCTAATCTCAAAGTATATATTCTTCGCTTTGTGTGTGATGTGTTTATGTTATTTTTATTTAACTAGGTAAGGAAATATACTTGTCTTCTCTTTATTTAGTCGTGCTTCTAGTTTGGTATCTACTTGAGGATTGATTCCCACTGCAGTCGAATATTTCTATGATGAACACGTTTCTTTAGATACCTTTTTCGTGGATATCATATGTGCTTTATTTAGTTGCCATTGATCACGCTTTGGTTACTTTGGGACTAGGTCAACTGTGTGGGAATGGTACCATTTTTTTATTGTTCCCACTTAACTCACTTAGTACTAAGAAGTTTTTATGAGCATTCATTATTCATTGCTGAAATAAAATCACAATCAAGGTCTGTCGCTGCATTTGTCGAGAGGCAGCAATCTATCACGTGGGCACCTACCTACACCTTATATAGAAACGAATTGATAGGTATTAAGAGACTTGGCCGAAACGAAAGAGGTCTCTCAGTCTAGAGAATACTGACACAAATTTTTTGACGTTTGTTGGCGCGTATCGAATCTGCATCCGTCGCTGCAGTGCCTGTAAATTTAACAACTAGGTGGGGAAATAGATCCCGCAACAAAAAAGATAGCAAGCTCGAATCCCGACTATACCAATGAGTTTTTTTTAACTTAAATGCAGTAACAGTGACAGTCACAGTATGAGCTTGACGGACATCAAAACAACGGAAGGAAATCGGCAAACGCTGGAGAAGAAATTCATAGACGTATGTATAGGTACAAGGCTGTGCTTAAGAAAGGGCGATGGACTCGCCATCTGTAACGCATGTATTATTATTATGGAACTATATGACTTTTAGTTTCAAACGAACAAACAACTTGTTCACGTACATTTTAATAGGTTTATTTTGTTGGTGACTGTCAACGCTCTGCAGCAGAGTCATCAATCTAAACTGATGCACAGATAAAGCGATAATTATCTATGTCATTACGCTACTGAGAACCGTATTGCCGTGAGGTTGGATTTACTCGTCGCCTCGGATTATTACCCTTGTGAAGTTAGAATAAGTCAGTACAACATATCTAGATTAATATTAAGGCTGTCTCAGACACAAGATCAGTCGTCTCCTAGAAATTATAGCGTATCGTGAATATATCCTCATGACGATGCAATAAAGCAAATACCTCCAGAATGACAATATGACCACATTATTAATGGGAGTAATACTCATCTGGATGGATCTACAGACCCCGATTACAGAAAAAGAGCGCCAGTTCCCTTTAGACCGGCCTACTGACTCCGTACGAGACCAGGTGTGATGATGTATCTCTATGTTCATAAACATTCGAGATATTATTAATAACGGCAATACAGTGCCAGTAAGTTGGCACTAATAAGAAATAAGGGACTAAAATACATTTTCTTCTCTATGGTTCTGTTGCTGCTGCTGAATGGTTGCGGAGTGTAATTTTTTTTAAAATTATATTTTTTTTAAAAGTTACTCTTATGTCTGATTGGTGTAATAAGCATGGCTTGCCGTGCTAATAACTGGGTTGATGAGTTAATCTATACAAATAAATAAAATTTCTTTTACTAAATTCATATGGATCGGTACATATATCAAAATATTTTTTTTCTGTCTGTCTGTTTGTTCCGGGTCATGTCTTAAACGGCTGGACCGACTCACGGTAGATAGCTGATGAAAAAAGGAGTAACTTGGTTACTTTTATTTTAGAACCTTAACAATTTTTTTTTATAAAATCAACGCGGACGAAGTCGAGGGCACAGCTATTATAAATAAAATGGATCGATTGATTTACGCAACCGCTGACAGATTTCACGATGCGCAGTCGTCGCTTTAAATTATCCCGGCTTCGGTGAGTTCAACATTCGTGTCGCCTCTTTTATAATGTTTAACTTTTAACATCAGACCGTGACAAAACGCCTACATTTCACTATAAACAATCAGGCGAATTAAACTGTATGCCTAAGGTTTCAAGATTCAAAATTGTCTGCATTAGTATGTCACGACTGTTGAGCTAAATCTTTTGTTACACTATTTGCGTTTCTTAATATAGGTATTCAGTATTTAGCTCTAGGTTCGCGCTCTGTAGTCCGCAATTGACATTTTACTATCATTTTATTAATTTTCTTTGTTTCTGCAGGGTAGGGTGATGAAAAACGTACCGGTTTGTCGACCGGATGTGAACCACTCCATAGAATGAATGTCCCGCACCGCGACGGTTGAACTAAAATGTCTATGTGAATGTAGGCGATTGTTCTACATTTTAAACAACTAACTTTATGAGCACACATTACCGGAAGGCGTATAAAAAGAGATTGATGTTCGTGAGGTCTCAGGATCTAGAGTGAATTAATCTTACATAGGTATTTGTTGTGCTTCTCGGCAGCTTATGTCATTTTGTTATGTATTTTCGTTTGCCGAGTGTTTCTTTGCTATATTCCAATCCAATGAGTCTATATGATATATTTTCCTCCTCACGCCTTCCCACCAGTTTCCCCGAAAAGGTAGGCAAAGGTGTGTGGTTACCCACTTTCCGCCGGAGATATATGTTTGACCACACCACTAGCTTTACGGTGAAGGAAAACATCGAGAGGAAACCTGCATACGTCTGAGAAGAAATTCAAAGGCGTATGTATAGTCGTGCTTGAGTAACGGCGATGGACTCGCCATCTGTCACGTTGGCACCTAATATACCTCTGGCGGAAAGTCTAGAAAGGCAGATACGTCTTCGAATTTCTTCTCAGACGTATGCAGGTTTCCTCTCGATGTTCACCGTAAAGCTTGTGGTGCGATTAATCACTGTACTTGAGTTCAGAAAAACTCTTTGGTACAATCGGGATTGGAACTTGCGATCTTTCTGTCTAATGCAACTACTCGAACCACTCGGCCACCACGGCTCTCTATATATTTATAATAATAATATATCCTCACGCCTTCCCACAAGGGTCCCCGAAGGGGTAGGCAGAGGTGTATAGGTAATACCCACACACCCACTTTCCGCCAGAGGTATATTAGGTGCCAACGTGACAGATGGCGAGTCCATCGCCGTTACTCAAGCACGACTATACATACGCCTTTGAATGTCTCCTCAGACGTACGCAGGTTTCCTCACGATGTTTTCCTTCACCGTAAAGCTCGTGGTGTGACTAATCACTGTACTTAAGTTCAGAAAAACTCATTGGTACAGTCGGGATTCGAACTTGCGATCTTTGTGTCGCAGGCAACTGCTCGAACCACTCGGCCACCACGGCCTTTTTTATATTTAGTTTCATATATCTAATTATTTTTATTTTTTCAGGTAAGAACCAGCTTTGGATACTATGCAAAGGTACAGTTATGTATCCAAGTACTCATCGAACGCAGAAACATGCGTATATTGTTTTAAACAGTCTCAGAAAAGGTTGGCAACGAAAGAGATCCCTAAAACTTTGCTATTACTAGTTAGTACTTACTAACTTGTAGTGTAAAAGAAACTGCTTGTGGCTTTGTGGGTAGCTTTAATCAATATACTTATAACCAATAATATACATTTCATGATTATTTGCTATCGGCATTATCGTGTGCTACTTATGGTTTTATTCACCCATAAAATTATAGTTTTATTAAAAGGCAACAATGCATAAACTTACGTGCTTATCGACACGAAAAACTTGTATCTAGTTTGTCACGGAAATTGATTGCGCGATAAATAAAAATGGTTTAAACGGAGCGTTGCATTTATAAAATTCGATTTTTGTTGCCGCTGCCGACAATGCATCGGCGGCAAGCAATATTCCTCGCGTCAGTAACACAATATGCTGTGTTACAAAAGGATACGGTTTGCAAATAGACTAGTAGGGTTTTACCATGACATGTGATTGCCACCACTATACTAGGGTGCGCAAGAGATCGATTTATGGATATCATATGACCCCTAATGACCCTAATGACGCAAATCAACTGGCGTGAACGAGGGCGTGATTGTAAAGATGAAGAAAGGCATGTTACGTTGGTTTGGACACATAGAAAGGATGAGTGAAGAAAGATTGACGGAACAGATATACAAAGCAAGTGTGTGCAAGAAGAGGCAGAGGAAGGCCACGTTCCAACTACCTGGATCAAATCGATCGGACTCTCAAGGACGGGAACGTTAAGAGTACTCGAAACCGACGAGCATGTATGAAGAGACTGATGAATGTGGACGAAGCGAAAGAAGTATGTAAGTCTAGAGAGAACTGGCGCTCTATACTCTCTGCCTACCCCGCTAGGGACTTGGCGTGATGATATGTATGTATGTATGTATGTATGTATGTATGTATGTATGTATGTATGTATGTATGTATGTATGTATGTATGTATGTATGTATGTATGTATGTATATGACCCCTATAGTATGACCCGTATACGGCTACCATGAGTTTTGTATCTATAGTTGTTAGCTAGATAACGTTAGGCAATATGTTAAAATATATAAAGAACTAGCTGTACCGTGCCACGCTTTGCTGTGGATATGTAATTGATGCAAAAAATAGATAAAAACAATCCTTGATGCGGATTATATAACATGCAAAAATTTCAACTCGATCGGTGCAGAACTTTTTGAGTTTTTGAAGCGTACACGAACCAACATAACATTTTTATATGTGTATAGATTTAGCGCCTTTAACGTACCGCTTTGATCGCTTTAATGTTCTAGGTACTTATCCAGCTTCCACTAGTCGAGGATCAAAAATTATGGTCGATGTATGTACTGGTATATCCGAAGCAATAACTCTCAGCGTGAACACCTGTCCTCGTATCTCGTGATCGGGATCCATACTGTGACAAGACTGATAGGATTCCACGCTCCGTTTGTCTTTGTGAGATGTGTTTACACATGCTCTAAGAGGTTGTTATACGGCTGTAAGCTCACGGTTGTATCTGACATTGTTTTTTGTTTAGTACGTTTGATCTCTGTGTACTTTGTTGGTACTCAATTACTTTAAAGCCATCATATTGTGTGTCGCTACTGTGGTTGTTGCTGTACAATAAGACTGCAGAACTTAGTCTGAATTTCGCTATGATTTTATTATGGAATCTAAACATACATGTGAATACTTGTTTATACATTTTTTTTATTTTTTATTTTATTTTTTTTTTTTTTTACATACCTTAATATATAGAATATCGGTAGACTACAATACAAAATTGACATATTTAAATGTAACGCTATGGAGCCGAACCCGCGAGCTTTAGCTTTGCAGAGACGGTTCTCAGGAGTATTTTTAAATTTTAAATAACAATAATGCGTGAAACACTAAAATCTCTTCACATACCCACAGAAACTCATTCTGTTTTCACTCGGGAAACCCAACGCGAAGCTCATTTTAAAACCTAAGCACTGTTGGAAATAAGCCTCTTTGAAATCGCATACAGCGGTTTCTGCGCTCCCAATATGAGGAAATGTACTGATCGTATATTGTTTTATTTTGCCTCAAGGAAACTCCATTTATTCTTTGCATTCAATTCCCCAACCACTTAACAAAATACTTCTTACAGGAGCACCTTCGAAACAAAAAAATATTAAATTATTATTCGAATTCGAAAATAGCAGCCAACTTGTTAGCTTTACAAGACGAAGCTAAGACTAAACTAAGCGTAATGAAATGTGGCTAAATAAATGCTACATCGATAGACAAAACAATTTGACAACAGAACAATTGTTGCTTTGCGGAAAAACATTTTGATTGATGAATATTTAATTTCCGTATTAATAGTTTATAATAATATCCTATTATATAATAATATAGATAGTACACATACACACACTTTCCGGCAGGGATATATTTTAGGCGCCAACGTGTCAGATGGCGAGTCCGTCGCCGTTACTCAAGTACTAGTCTATACATACGCCTTTGAATTGCTTCTCAGACGGCGTGGCTGTACTTAAGCTTTGAAAAACTCATTAGTACAGTCGGGATTCGAACTTGCGATCTACGTGTCGCAGGCAACTACTCGAACCACTCGGCCACCACGGCTAATGATATAATACAAAATCATAAAGGTTTTAGGGTACCTACATTTATAGCTACAAGATATTGAGTACGAATACGAAGTACGAGTACGTAAATACGAATGTTACTTATATTTCTACGCTTACGTCAGGCGGGCCGCGTACTTGGTTGCCACAAAGTAGTAGGTAGGTTTCTACCTACCTACTACTTTGTGGAGGTACTGAGTATTTTAAATTCTGCTACTTATACCTGTATTAGGTAGGGCAAATATCTTATGGCTTATGCTACGATATAGATAGTGTACGATAAAGAGCCGTGGTGGCCGAGTGGTTCGAGCAGTTGCCTGCGGCGCAAAGTTTGCAAGTTCGAATCCCGACTGTACCAATGAGTTTTTCTGAACTTAAGTACAGTGATTAGTCACACCGAGCTGAACGGTGAAGGAAAACATCGTGAGGAAACCTGCGTACGTCTGAGGAGACATTCAAAGGCGTATGTATAGTCGTGCTTGAGTAACGGCGATGGACTCGCCATCTGTCACGTTGGCACCTAATATACCTCTGGCGGAAAGTGGGTGTGTGGGTATTACCTATACACCTCTGCCTACCCCTTCGGGGACCCTTGTGGGAAGGCGTGAGGATATATTATATTATTATATTATTATAGATAGTGTCATCCACGAAGACGCCACTATTCTGCCTCATAGTTTATAGTGTAAGTGTGCAACCTTTCATTAATGTATAGTATTGTCGGTTCACACTGATTACCTATGGGTGCGCACGCACAATTTTGGGGCGCGTCATCGTTGATGGCACTATCTATAACTGCTACTGCAGCTTGTGTACGATTTTGTTTGTTAATAAATCGATCGTTCTGTTCCTTTTATATATTCCCGACGTCGAGCTATGTGGCGACAGCCATAGCTGGTGGATTAGACCTTATATTCACATCAAATCTGTCAAAGTGGAAAGTCCAGACGACGAGGAGTCCATAGCTTAAAAAAAGTTGCCCATAAACAACAAACCCACTCTGTGGATTCATCGGGTTTAGACAACATAAGTTAAAACGTGGGCGCGTTAATATTCTCATAAAACTACCAAATTACGCTCACGACTCCGAGCATCCAGAGAGTACAACACTCTTAAAAATGCTTGTCACATAAGTTTGTTTAAAGCTTACTTTATTTATCGTTGCTAGCGGGCTAATGAAGTGCTCCTAACTATTTAGTGTTGTGACATATCTATTTCTGAACGAAAGTATTTGGGAATAACGGACCCTTATAGAACGAGTTACGGTAAACGACGGCAATTTCGTTGGTTGATATTTGACGCTCGGTGACTAATGGATACATAGCTTATCGGAAAAATATATTAATTTTTTATGCTACCCATTACAAATGAAGAGTTGATAAATTATTCTAAGCGACGTAGGGGCCGATTATT
This sequence comes from Drepana arcuata, assembly GCA_016069955.1. Taxonomy (NCBI): domain Eukaryota; kingdom Metazoa; phylum Arthropoda; class Insecta; order Lepidoptera; family Drepanidae; genus Drepana; species Drepana arcuata. Next base: position 37,870 of record JACCPG010009054.1, read on the forward strand.
TTAAGTCATCTGCAACGTCAACATTGCAGGTTTAAATCCGTGTGGTTGGTACCAATAACGTCTGCAGAAAACTATTTAGTTGCAAGAAAAAATCGTGAGGAAACCGGCAAGGATTCAGTTTGAGAAGCAAATCCAAGATGTCGGTATGTGAAGTCATGAAAAGCTTGTCATCTAAATATAATCTCCTGATATAAGGGAAAGATTAAATACCTTCCCTCTCGATTACTCTATAGCTGATAATTCCCGCTCTAATCCACTATTTTGTGTAAGATTTGCTTGTTCTTCCAAGAATAGATTTTAATAGTGCGATAGTAAATGTTCAATGTTTATGATCGGAGTAAACTGTTTAACAACGATTTGGTCAAACCACAACATGGTGGTTCATGGTACATATCGTGACGGCGTGTATGACTTGAGTTATTCCCACACGAAACGTCAATAGATAAAGATCTATCTATATATATTATAACTCAACTGTAAGTGTCTCTACATTTAATGTTATTTAATGGAAATATACATTATAGTTATCGTCGATATACAATCAAAGTGCCATTAAGATGAGTATAATCTCGCCATTTTTACCAAATTGAATAGTTGAAACTTGAACATTTCAAACCTATACTTAGCCTAAAAATTACGCAATTTTTTTGTTTGAACGCGCTAATCCACATACATACATACATATAATCACGCCTCTTTCCCGTAGAGGTAGGCAGAGACCACTTCTTTCCACTTGCTACGATCCTTACATACTTCTTTCGCTTCGTCCACTTTCATTATTCTCTTCATACATGCTCTTCGGTTTAGGGTACTCTTGACCTGAACTATATTCTTAGTTGATAAATATTTTTGCATTGACAGCCCGTATATACATATACATCATCAAACTGCTACCTTACGTAGCGGAACAAATATATTTTATTATTTACTTATTTACGATATGCGTGTAATTGTATGGATTAGAATAAATGCGGATGAAACAGATAATAAGTGGAATTTTTATATGGAAAGTTGTGTTTAACCCGAGTGAAGCTGGGCGGGGTAGTAAGTATGCTAATACAGGATAACGATTATTAGAGGCCGCACACGTGACAAGCCCACACACCGAGTGTGGAGCCTGCATTGCGTGCTATAAACATCTACCGATGGATGGATATAAAGATAATCTTTGAACAATGAAGGGATTTGCTTGGATCGGCAACTGTTCTTGTCGTTTAAGCCTATCTTTTATACTTCAAAGTTCCGCCTGATGATATGTGGTTACCGTAGTCTATAGGAGCTGGCAAACTAGATGTAGTGCTAAGAGTACCTACCTACCTATAAGCCGCGTTGCTACAAGATTTTTGCTATCAGTTTGACCGATGATGGTACAGATTTTCCAAAGCAATACTTCAGTGGTGCTATAGAGAGCTCACATTTAGTGTTGTATATTTTGACTGCGAACGTCTGTAAGGTGAAGGTTGAATTATATAGGTATTTGAGCATATCACTTGATCTGCAATGGATTCCTTATGTTCGGAAGTTTCACTAATACCCAGTTGGGCAATTCAGGTAGGACGTAACGCGTTTTCCATTTGAATTTGGAGCTGACCCGACTGGGGCACCTTATAGTAGTACGTAGCCGAATAACACCATAAGATTTCCAATGATGAGCTCCTTGGGGATGTGGGACGATTGTTATATTGTGTTGGCAGCAGAGGGATTAATCCCATTATGCTGCCAGCACAGTATAACTCTCCGAACACAGAGTCGCAACGCGCAAGCGGAAAGTCGGTATCGCGAGTGTAAATAGGCTACAGTAACCGCTTTCCATCAGGTAGGCCTATATGCTTGCTGTATAAAAAAATCTGGTCTTCGTACAAAATTTGACATTATGGCATCCGTAGCGATTTTCTAGTATCGTCAGTCCATTTCAATAATATTTCACACGTATGTATATGGTATGTACATTTTAACTTTGCGGAAAGGAAAAACGGTCATACCGACCATACCATAACATACTACAACTAGGTCCATTCAAGAGTGCGAAGGAGACTGATGTACACGGCCCTGTCTAAATCCGCCCCTCTCGAACTTCCGTCCTAGATTATAAGACCTCTTCCGATGAAATATGTAATCACTCAAATACCAAATCTGCACCATATGTGTTTAATACTCGCTTGGCATTGTGCAGAGGCACTGAAAATCATCTTTTGAACTTATTTTACAGGATCGTAAAGTATCAAAACTCGTACATTTTACGAGTACTTTACGTGTATTATACTCGTAACAGATGAATGTAAACAAAGCAAACAAAGCCATATTCAAGTTGCCTTGGCATGTGGAGCCGATAAGTGTCATTAAAATTATGAGTTTAATCTTGAGTTAACTTTTACAGCTTTGGATACATGTCCTTTTGAACAATGCTTTTTACTATCGGATATTTTAAACATGAAAGATCAATCCCCTTATCAATACTAAAGTTATCCGTCTGGGGTAGTACCTCCCCCTTATAGAAGATTGCAGCCAAATTGCATTTATCTAGCATATTACTGTATTCTTGAAGTGTCTCTTTAACTCGACTTGATATTGTTATGTTGGCGGAATCTGTTCATTCCTTATGCTTTTAGCACAGCGTCGACTCTCAACATGGTTGTCAATGTCTGGGTATTTAAAGCAGTTATAAGTGTCAGTAAACTTATCAACCGCACGTTTGCTTATTATTAACTAGACACGGTTTCACCCGCGTGTATTCAGACTTTATTGCGAGATGTTTTTCTGGAATTTTCATTCACCATTCCATAAAATTTTTACGCGAGTGCACAGCGGTGCACAATTTGTTGTGTAACTTGGTTCATTGTACACAGCAATTGTGTCCAACGTTTAGGTACGAAGCGCACGCGACGGTATTTCTAAGAAATAAAAAAAATCCACCTTTGCAACATATTTCATTGATTCACCGCTCCTTTTGTCGTGACGTAACGTCTTGCTCGAAGGGGCTATCCAAAACCAAAAGAATTTTTCAAATCGAATCAGATTTTGAGTTCGAATGAGAATTTGAGATTTGCGCGTTCACCCAAACAAACATCTTCAGCTTTATAATGTGATAGTATATAGATACACTAAAAACCAGTGCAAAGTGGACAAACCCACGCTGACTAATAAAGTCACCTTAAAGTGCTAAATAATGGGAATCCAGCTGTAATCTGGGTCCGGCCAAGTTTTGCAATAAATAAGAACTTCCTTTTGGAGATATTCGTTTGTGACGTAATGAACACGGCCCGGGCGAGGCTCGTCTTTAGATCCGTCACAGAAGTATTCTTCTCTAATTGTAATCAAACGAATTGTTTGAAATAATCCTACTAGAAATAATATAATCAATGCGAAAGTTTGTGAGGGTAATTGTTCCTCTTTCACGCAAAAACTACTGAACGGAATAGGAAGAAATTTGGCATTTTATTATCATTACCTGTATTTATTCATTAAAATGTTTATTCCACAAAAATATTGCAATCAAATCTTATAAACATTTATATATAGTTTATTAGTTTACTAGTTTAGCTCCGCGGTTTTATCCCCTTTAAAATTATTTCTGGAATAAAACATCATAAATGTTAATGAAGCTTGTAATCTGTACATACACATTTTTAGTACATATTTTATTTATGTACATACATATCATCACGCCGAGTCCCTAACGGGGTAGGCAGAAAGGATAGAGCGCCAGTTCTCTATAGACATGCATACCTCTTTCGCTTCGTCCATAATCATCATAATTCTTTATTGCTCTTCCACTTACAATAATATCAGGGTATACAGTGGACCCTGTTGGGCACAGCAACTTGTGAGAGGGACACAAATTATAAAAAGGGGAACAATGGTGGTACTTGCTAACTTATTCTAACCTTAAAATATAAACATAACTTAAATTTATTTACCGAAAAAAATATATATTAATAGACACTTAAAAAAGAAAAAAAAATCTTAATAGAAACTTTAGGAGACAATCTTATCTTGCATAAACTTTTCAATATTAATCAGTCTCATCATATATGCCCGCCGGTTTCGAGTACTCTTGACGTTCCCGTCTTTGAGTATTCATAGTATTACTAGGTATTAGGTCTATAGTATTACCCAAGGGAATTCCCATTCAGCTACGGGACGCAGGGTATAGATATACTCATAGATATGAAGGGTTTATTTCATTATGGTTGCCGTATGCTAATGGACATTTTCATGGTTTTCAGTGCACAAGTAAAAAGATACCCTATCCTTTTAATCATCCGGATTTGAGGGCGAAATCCGAGGGGCTTAGGAAATTCTACGTTTGTACAAGAAATGTTATCCCGAGGGATTTAGATGCGGTTTTATCTACTAAGTAGTACCTTTATGTCCAACAGTATGTTACGTCATCGTAGTTACACGTGTTTGAAGGGAAAAACCTTTTGAGAAAGATTAAGATTGTGCGATTAATATATCGGACATGGAGAATAAACCGATTTTAAACTAGCGGTCCAGCATTATTTGTGTAGAATGGAACACAATTATGGCTCCACCTATCGGGTCCAATTCGCACAAAATGCAGACGTAAAAATCAGTTTTGCTATTCTGGAAAATTTTGCAAGATTAACTATCTATGACGCAAATTTAACGAGTTCCTTTTTTTTCTATTAAGCCAGGAACCCTCGCGGACTTCCACAGAGCACCCTACCAAAGTTTCATCATAATCTGATTAATGTTTTCAGTACGCATAGAGAACCAATATGCAAACATTATTTCGGGTCCAGCAAGGCATAGAGAGTAGAGCGCCAATTCACTCTAGAGCTACATAGAAGACACAGATTGTATTTGAAATTACTATGGAAAAAGTCGTGCTTGAGTAACGGCGACGGACTCGCCATTTGTCACGTAGGCACCTAAAATATATCTCTGGCCGAAAGTGGCGTACTACCTATACACCTATGTCTACGCATTCGGGGACCCTTGTAGGAAGGCGTGAGATACTATGGAAATATATATTTGCTCATATCGCTTGATCTGCAATAGATTCCTTATGTTCGGAAGTTTCACTGACTACGCTTAGGTCACCGAGTTACGTGTATCGTAAAATGTTTGCTATTTCGATGTAGTGATAATAATAATAAGCCCAATGGCAAAGTGTCTTGATCAACATCTGACGTAGCTTTTGTTAGAATTGGTACGGAGAAAGATGAGGATAGAGTAAAAAATGCATTATCAATTAGCACTGAGTTAGGTATTCTTCTCCAAATATTGGTTTAAAATTCAAGTCAATCAAATAAGTTTTTCAGTAGAGAATGCTCGTTAATAATAAATATATTTACCACCGGTTTATTAAAATCTTCTGGTTGACCAGTCAACAATCAACGTTTGCAGGTAACCCCGGCTTACAATATAGGGCGCTTTCACACAGGCCGTTTTAGAACTTTCAATGGATATCCAATACACGCTTGTATGCGGTACTTGCACCGCGTACATTCCTCTGCATTGATCCAAAAGTAACACTTGTGAAAATGGTTCCAAATATTCCTGCAACGGTGTGTCGCATAAATCGTGGACAGTGTCTGTTGTATTTCAGCTGTTTGCGTTCGCAATATCGCGTGAATTTGTCGCAATCTGGCACTTTCAAATTATTTGTCGTTTATGTGCTTAAAATTGGTGGCTTTCTGATGCAATTAAGTTGTAGGTGAATGGCTCCTGCGAGAACGTAACATACTCAACGGTTGAATGGAAGTTTTCAATAAAAAATAATCCAAAGAGAAATGTATATTCGCTAATTGTGAATTGAAACGGTGCATTTTTTTCGATGTTTTATAAGTGCCCATCTAATGGATGTCAATATTGTATTTTTTTTGTTTTTGCAAACAAAAAGTAATTAAGTTGCTTAAATTTTGAAAAAAAATAAGTTTTTTCAAAATTTTATTAATATTAATCCATCTAAAAGTAGTTTTATCAAACATTTTGGCACATCATAACTGACTTGTGTGTAAACAGGCTGAGTGCCCGAACCCGAGTGCATGCTTGATGTGTTGCCAAGTAGGTCCCAGTAGTAGTTTGCATTAAATTGAATTACTACATTGCACGTGAATCTTGGACGGTTATTTTTGCGACCATTTTGTCGCATTTATGTGTCACTAACCTTATATGTGGGCTGGATCCCTGCCGCTTTTGTTCTCGGTTTTATATATAAACTGCGACGTGCTCTCAACAGGAAGAGGAACCCCGACGAGATTTTGATACTTCTGCCACTCCTTCGCAGATCCTTGGGAGAAGGTGTGGATATACATATACCTAAGCATGATTTAACTAAATTTAAATATACATCACGCCGAGTCCCTAAAGGAGTAGGCAGAGAGAATAGAGCGCCAGTACTCTCTAGAAATCTAAATATAACATTATAAACATTTTGGTAATACAATACTTGTATCATTTACGGATTTTTTACTTTTTCGCAATACATATCCGAATTATCAAACGCGTTTTCTAGATGAGATACAATTATTTACATAGATTAACAATTCTTGTCAATTATTTCTTTAGGTATGTCATAAAAGGTATGTTTCCATCGAAGAAAACTTCCCAACGTAAAACTTCCAAAAATCTCTAAAAGTGTCACAAAGTACCTCCATAGTGAAGGTGCCTGTTACAAAAGCTCCAATTGCTCCAATTCAATCGGATGTTGCTATACACGAATTTGGATTATCAGCTTGCAGGTACCAGGCTGGCATGATTTCCAGGATGTGTAATGAACGCGTCGCAGCGAGATCACATCGCGATACAAATCGAAAACCATTGTGTGCGCCCGGATGCAAACCGCACGCTCCAATCTCGCGCTCCCGCACAATGCCCTCACGTACCGTGGTAATACTTTGTCCATTTCAGGGCTGCCACAGTTTTGCTACAACTAATTAGTTTGTAATCGAATATCGATTACTTGAAAATCGGAATATTAAGTGATCTTCATTAATTGGTTATCCGTACCGACGGCTGTTGTATCCCCCACCTGGTAAAAACCAATAAATTGTATCTAAACTTGGATTAATTACTCTGTTGCTGGGACGATGATTAATAACGATTTATATTGCATGCTTCTTATGTAAATTACTTGAAAACAGCGTGTTATTCTAAAGTCTTGGTTGAAGTAGGCTTAGTACATTACGGGTCCATTACTTTATATGACTTAAATGTTGAAAACATTTGAATTTAATAGTTCTTCTTACATATATATTTTATTGATAGATGCTAACCGTTTAGTAAGAATGTATGGAGTATTTTAGTTTAATTTACATACCGCTTGGTGCGCTTATTATCATCCTATACCGAAATTTTACGTATCGTTAACTCACAAGCGGGGTAATGCAAAGTTATAGGAAGCGGACTGGTATGCATATTATTGACTAGGTTATATACATTCAGTGTCATGTTACCCGCGTAGCTCACCTCGGTTACCTCGGACACCTCGGTTATTGCAAGCGAGTATATCGCTTGCAATAACTGAGGTGTCATTTAGGGCTTTACGTTGAGTCGAGTTCCCGTGCCAGCAGCATGAGTGATGCACGCTCCCCTTTTGCCAGAATGGCCTTTTCATATGACGTTCTGAAACCGTTACTCACTGCAGGATGACAACAAGAAGCAGTACCATATGGCTGCAGAAGTAACCGTGACGGTCCTCTCTCAAGAATTTACCCTTTTAATTCATCAAGAACTTATTGTTAACACCATTGTCTTGGGGTGATTATTCTGCTTAGCATGTGCATAGTTGCTGTGTCAGATTAAGTCGACTGTATATAATGTAAGCACGCGTGTCAGTATTGACACATTTACGTTATTAAGCAACTATAAGCCGTCATAGGTGTGCTACATGCCACTGTATGCACTGACATGCAATGCCGAAGTCGCCGACAAAAGGGAAATTGTGCAATTGGTCATTTGCAACCTCGAGATTAAGCTGAATATGGAGCGGGCTGGACTCGTCACTATGACACACTGTCGCTCCATCCTATTCTATTAAACCTCTTTTAACAATAGATATTCACATCTTCCCACTAGGGTCCCAGATGTGAGCTTGTCGTCGTCTCTGAGTCATTTGATTTCTTCTGAAATATAGGCGCGGTTTTCTCAAGACGTATTGCTTCACTGTAAAACTCGTATTTTGTGGATGCTGTACGCTTAACTATAAATAGGTTTAAATATAAAATAGGATCTTATTTCGGTTTAAACAAAATACATACCAAAAATCTCTTTCACCTTTAGGGTGCATGCAATACTATCAATTCTAAATCCTTTGTCTTTTAGTGTTAACGTTTTTATTTTAGCAGCGATCTAGTGATGAGGCACTTCGTTTGCTTTATGATTAGAACCGCACCTGTTTACAAAACAGTTTGAAGTCCCACCCGCGTCGTTTACGCTATTAGTTCACTATGTAGGTAGGTACCTTTAATTCGAACGGGGTTTCGCCGTACATAATCTGAAGTTGTTTTAATTATTTTCGAGATCGAACGGCTATATTTAGAATCCGGAATCGAATCATGTAACCCGAAGGTAATTGCGCAAATTAATTACATAAAATTGTTTGCCGACTAAAAGGAAAGGAAATATTGAGTAGATATATATTCAATACGTATATTATACTGTATGCAATGTGAGAAATAATATTTTTGTATATACACGAGATAAACAACAACGAAATACAAAATAGGTACGAAATAAATAAGGACCTTAGCGATGACCTGAGGAATCTATATAATATTACATAATATTATATATCTTCACACCGTTCCATAAAGGTCCCCGAAAGGATAGGCATACGTGTGTAGTACATATACACGCCCATGTAAATATTATATTGAGTTAATTGCGTTTTAAAGTCGATAAATTCTGTTTATTTTTATTCTCCTAGTTCTAACTACAAACGCTCTGTATGTTCGAAAATAGCTCCTGTAATAATATTATCAATTGGTGAACGTTCCTTGATCTTATATTATAATTATCCCCCTCTCGAGGGACTTAATACCTTATGAAAGAGGATTACAAAAGATTTATCTACAGGTCTAATTAAGTTAATACTGTAATATAATTGTCTGTGCCTTAAACATAACGAAGCTGTGGTGGCCGAGTGATCCGAGGAGTTGTTGTTTACACGAAGATTGCTATTTCGAATCCCGACTGTAGCAATATTTTACAGAAGTGTAATATCACATACATTTAGGCGAGATTAGGCTTATTTGTAAAATTCCAGAGCGTGAATTTGTCTCTTTGAATTTCTCCTTAGCTGTATAAAGGTTCCTTCATTGTTTTCCTTCTATTTGCATGTTCAGTTCCCGGCATTTTAACCTACAATCTTGAACGAACAGCCAACCACACGACCACATCGTCTCTTCGAATTTATATTATTCTATTTTACGTGAAATCCAATTACGCAATTCGGATTATTTGGTTAAATCGGGCTTTATGAAGCTTACAAATTGTAATCATCTTTCATTTTTTACATACAAACGTGGATTTAGCTCAAAATGTATTTGTATGCCTGTTTGTCCGATGGGATAAGAAATAATACTGCTCTGAAAGCGATTGATGGTCAAATCTGCGTATACAAATGTAATAAATCTGTCAAAAAATTCTCGGGTATTTAGATAAAAAATCCTTTGCTTTCGGTTCCCAGAACCTTTTGCAGAGTATTGTATTATTTTACTGATGAAAAAAAAATTATTTGATATGTTATAATAAACACATATTCAATCCGAGCGTGGTTTGTGACGTTGTAGTATTGATAAAACTTAATTGACGAATAAAAACTATGTCAAACTTATCCTTACTACCACAAACCCTGTAAAAGCCCGTAGTTTTGTCGACTGGCTTCTTCGTTCATATGAGACTTATGAGTGGAGAAACTAATTTCGCGGCGCACTAATTCTCGCTCTAGGTTTTGTAATTTTCTTAATATGAATTCCATTTGAATCAAAATTCCATTTCGATATTTAAATGAGAATGAATTTACAAAACAAAACGAATTTCTGAATTAATAAAATCTAATTCAATTATATTTGCGTAATCGTGTTTCTTTGTGATTCGTACTCTAAAGGTTTGCTAGACAATGTACGTTTAATTTGGAGCGTTTCTCAAAGTGAGTTATACCTCTTTTCAAGGGATTCATCCAGGTGGATGGTAGGTAAATATGGGAACGTCCCTAAGAATAAAATTAATTTAAACAAGAGACAGTAAAAGCGATTTCGGGCGTTATCCAGACATATTGGATGCTTTTCCATTCGACAGTATTGCTCGGTCGTTTTGAATATAGAAAATAATGTGATATATGTGTTGATTCGGATTTCGTTGCGGATATTTCACCTTTTGAAAGTTATGCTCTCTGCGGATAATTTAATATACCAAACGGAATATAGTATTATGTTACCTTTTGCATGAAAGTGCAAAAAGTGTGTCTATACAAAATTTACAGTGGTACTTTGCATGCCTGGATAGTGTGACTGATTTGCGTCAAACTGGTCATCGATCACATAGGCACCTAAAGTAGGACCTTCTTCTAGCGAAGAACGTAGTAGTACGTTCTACGTAGCCTTGCCGAAAGCGTGAAGATTAATAATACATACATATAATCACGCCTCTTTCCCGTAGGTGTAGGCAGAGACCACTTCTTTCCACTTGCTACGATCTTTACATACTTCTTTCGCTTCGCCCACTTTAATTATTCTCTTCATACATGCTCTTCGGTTTAGGGTACTCTTGACCTGGCCTTTTTTCAAGATGTCCCTAATTTGGTCTAGAAACGTCCGCCTAGGTCTACCCCTTCCAACACTTTCATCCACACTCGCGTTATACACCTTATACGCCTTAATATAGAATAAAAATATACTTCTGTCTATGAAAATATAAAAAGATTTTTTTTAATGAATATTAAGATGAATAAAGAAAAAAATATTTCATATTGATGAAAGCTTATTTAACTTTCTCGTAACACAGGCAATATAAAATTCATTTGTTCTTATATTTTTAATTTAACAGGACAAAGGTTTTGCGTAATTAAAAACCTATCAATCATTCTGCGAAAAAAATCGCTGGGCAGAGTTGCGAGAACAGCGTTGCAGTTCATTATCAAGCGCGAGCCGTAAATGAAGCTGTCAAGAGCAATCTAACGCTTTATTTGATAGGTATTTAATATACGCAGCTGATATTGCTAGTGTATTGAATTATTCTGCATATTTTTAAAAGTGCAGTTTTTACGCGCTCCATGATTGACGTTCTCAATAGTTTCGCTATTAAATTGTAATGTTATTAGTGAGAGAGGATGTTGTTGTACACGATGTATGATTGTACAATTGTTTTAATCGACTTATAAAAAGAAGAAGGTTCTATGTTCGACTGTATGTATTTTCTTGTCACAAGATGTCGCTAGTAAGCTTGTAAATATTTTCTATATGTTATTCGAATGTTCTCTGCGCTAATCTAAGTGAACAGAACAAAAAAAGCCAAGGTCCGTACCCCAACCAGCAAACATGCCAAACAGCGAGTTCGCTGGTGGTGGCACAATTTAGATGCTAAGCAAACGCTTGACATCTAAAAAGGGCGTGGCTGGGAGGCCTTGCCTTGACATTGTTAGGTTATGTAGCAAAAAAAATCCCGGAACTCAAGTAACGAGAGACAATAACAAAAATCATCCTTGTTTTTGATCCATAAGATAATACCATTTCATAATTCATTAAGTGTGCGTTGATCTTTACAGACCACCACGCTAACAGCTCCATGCACACTATTCGGAGCGAGCTTCTTATACATACACATACATATATAATTATCATCACACCGAGTCCCTCACGGGTAGGCAGAGAGAGCATAGCGATAACTGGCGCTCTACTCTCACTGCCTACCCGAGAGAAAGACTAGGCTTTTTTCTTATATAAAATTATTTACCTTTCCTGAATTGTATTTGTAGCCTGTTAAGAAAACCATTATTATAAAACCACGCGATACAAAATCATAAGATTGGTTGTAAGTAAATAAGGACTTATTTGAAATGAATTAGTTAGGTAGCAATTGAACCTCGATCTTATCGTATCGGCACCTCAACTTAAAAGTATTGGTTTTATATCTTGTCGACTAAAAACATTAAATTAATTAGATTTCTTCTTACCATTAAAATGAGCGCTAATTGACTAGTTTTGTTTAAACGTCAAAGTAAATGAGTCTCAAGGAGTCTTTGTTTAAGGTATTCTTACACAAAAATAAATCACATAAAATAATATGTCTTTACAATTTTACCACAAGATTTATCGTGCATTTTTTTAAGAAGCCATGGTCATACCTTTTTCTTTAAATACAATCACACGACCCCCGCCTGACAGTAAGCGATTACCGACTACTAACCTGATTAACCTGAAACATTAGTTTTCGACTGCAAAAAATAAATAAAAAAGAAACCCTAATTCCCTAGAGAGCGTACATACTAGATGTACGCTCTCTAGGGAAAACCTTAGCGTGGAGTTCATTTCGCAAGCTAATATGCCAAGAAGCTGCAATTATTTCCCCATTATATCCCGACTTCCATATAAATTTTAATAAGCCGAGAGTAATTCTGTTTTTTTGTACGAAAAAACGTGTTTTCCTTGAGTACCAGTGTGCGGTAGAAGCAGCCAATTAGCATTTAGTGGAACCATTAAACTTTCAGACCCATTTGAAACTGCTTTGTCAGAAGAAAATGTAAGTAGCACTCCTTCCTGGAATGAAAAGGGAAACTGGCAAGATAATATACGACTCTTGAAATAGATTGATGATACAGACCCAAATCTCTTGGAAACTCATAAAGGATTGCAAAAGTCAAAGGTTAGTTCTCACACAACTGGTTAGACATTAGATTGAAAGACATCATTTAATAAAAAGCTTTTCTTTTTAATTGAACTCGTTTAGTTCTATCTAAGGCTCGTTAATGGAGATTTTTCTTTTACACGTATATTTTGCCGCTAGCCGCACGTGTGCAATTTGAGTGGTATGTATGTAAATCTATTACTTGAAGGAAGGTCCTTTTTATGACTTCGATACTAGGCCTTAAGAAATTTTGATATTTTTCAAATGATTAAAATCTTAGTCTAATTCTTAGCAGCATTCAAACTTGTTTCCCGAAACAAAAAATTGGTTGAATATAAAATATTTGCGGTGTTTAATTGCTTTCTACGCTAGAACATGCCCTTAAATAAGTTTTGAAGAACCGATTTCATCGTAATTTAATAATGTTGTAGAGAATTATGTGTATGGGTTGTCTAGACTAATATAATCGTCGTAAGACTCGACGTCGTAAGTCTTGTAATAATAGTTGGCGTATAACCTCTATTATTTATATATTAGCCTTTAAACAATATTCTGGTAATCTTACAGAGCTTTATTTACCTACGCCTGCATACGACCAACGTATTTGTTTTTGATTTAATTCTACGGTCGGGGATTGAACCAGCAGGGCAACTAAAGGTAGCGTCAGAGAAGTCTCCATTATTGCATGTGTGTGTGTGGCGTTTGCGTGTGAGCTACGTTTTCTATATTTTAACCATTCAGTAACTAGCTGCTGCGACGCCAGCGCTCGTTGGCTAATTGATTTATCTCTGATATTTCCGATGTCTATTAGTCATTGCAACCGCACTTTGTATCAGCCCAGTACCTGTATAGACTCAGAACTATTTTAGCGAACTGGACAGCTGATATGACTGATGAAGACGTGTTTGAGAAACTACGACGCACACGCCCCCTAGCACGTCGGACAATAACATACTCCTATCTTCGGCGAAAAGAGGGAGCTACTAACACCTTTAATTTAGGCGGAACAATATATTTTTTATTACAAAACTACATATCTACACTAATATTATAAAGAGGAAAACTTTGTTTGTTTGTTTGGTTGTAATGAATAGGCTCAAAAACTACTGGACCGATTTTAAAAATTCTTTCACCATTCGAAAGCTACATTATCCACGAGTAACATAGGCTATATTAAATTGGACCCGATAGGTGGCGCTGTGATCGTGCTACGGGCAATTTAACTTTTTCACCCGAGCGAAGCTGGGTGGGACAGCTAGTATAATATAATATAGGTACCCGTATATATAATATGTCCTAAGCAAGTTCTTTTATCACATTATACTCGTACGATGAGATGCTTTTATTAACATAATAACAATAGAAGTGGGGCTTATTCCACTTTATTGTTTTCCATATGAGTGATATTTGTTACATTTATACATATTTGGTATATAGTTTATTTTCTAGATGGGTTTAAAATTATACCATTCAGGGCGCAAACGAGCATGCAGTATCCGCTTCCGCTTGATGATCTTAAATAGGTACCCGACCCCCCACGAGCACAAAGGCATTTAATTAAATTTAGGACAGACAGTGGACTGGACACCATAGCCAATTTCTTAAGCCCCATACACAAAACTTGAAATTGGACTTAAAAGCCTTGTACCGGTATGTGACTGGTCTGTATACTAGGATTAATTAGTTTCAGCAAAAGTGTTAATTCGGGACATCTTAAAAGATCCTGAGATAGAAATACCCCTTAAATAATAGGCATCATATAGTCCCTACTCCCCAAATTGGATATTATGGCGAGTCACCAGTATGTTGAGTGATTTATACGAATATACTATGGAAGGATTTATTACTACGAATAGATTGTTCATTTTGGAACATATACACTTTATGTAGCTACGATATCATGAAGTTAAGAAAGGAAGGAGAGAGATGGCACTCGTAGTTCCATTCTTGGAAGTGTCTTCTTCTTTCTTGCTTTGCTAAAACCTGTGACGTCATAATGTCTGCGACCGCAACGCTCATTGAACTATTTTGTAAACTGTATGAGATATCGTACTAACTATATACATATGTATATACACATACATATATACCTTACCTACCTTATACCATGGATATAGCAGTGATATCCTTGGTATAAGGTACCAACCAAAGGGTAACGTCTGCTAACCTTCGATTGCATCCTTAGGCACTATCAATTATATATATAATAAAGGTATCTTTGTGTTGCAGTCGACTACTCGAACCATTCAGCCATCGCGGCTTTCAATAGATTTTATAACGAATGCCAATATGGAAATATTGGCAACGAGTAAGCAATACGCTTTTATCTGTTATTAAAACAGTTACGTAACATTAATTGGCTTAGCTTACAGTTTTTCAGAAGTATTTCGCAACCATCCACTCGTTAAAACTCATAAAATTTCCATCAGAACTTCAGGAGTAAGTAATTAAAATGTACGCAGTCCGGTGTAACTCATTCCTGAGTAAACTAATCAATCCACTCTGTGTAAACTGAAATCAAAATTGCTTATTAGGAGACTATGGAATGTGGATCCAGTGGTGTTTTCCAATTAATATGTAAATCGGGTTTATTTTCACGTGATATTCGTTTATTCCACGAGATACTGTCACAACAATGAACACTGGATGCCGCAGTTGTCATGAGTTTTCATCGGTCTGTTTGTTCATGAACGTCACAATATTTACGAAAATACAATAAACAATACTGGAGTCCAGTTGTGGCAATACACTTATTGATTCAGTATGTAAAAAAGATATATATGTCTTCACGCCATCTCGTATGGGTCCTGAAAGGGGCAAATAAAGAGCACCCTTGGCACCCATCCGCGTAACGTTGATTTGAGACATATATAATAATAAATATGTAATATATATAGTTGTGGAAATGTGCTATGATGTTCTCTTGGTTGGTTTTTCTCATTTGAAAACGTGTATGTGGTAGCAGGAAGCCCGAGACACGTGGCGCTCCCGCCAACCCTTGGCCCGCGTTGTGTGACAGCCAGGGCCCCCACCCTGACTATCCGCAAGCCCGTCAACCCAATTTAGTCGCCTCTTACTACAGGCAGGGGACCTATGTTCCTGTTCCTGATATAACATAACAAGAACACATCCATTCGCTGGGTGAAACCTCTAATGACAAAAGTAATTGTGTAATACGTATATCATGAACGTGAAATCAAATTTTACGCGGGTTACAGAGTAACTTTATATGACATAAGTGTCAGTAACTGACAGCGTAATTATCATATACGAGTAGACACTATTCAATGAAGAATGAAACTATTGAAGGACACTGGCCAGTAAAAAGTACAACTTTCCACTTAGTAAAAAAATCTGGTGTAAAAAAATCAAAATAAACAGGAGTGATTTCACGGTGAATTATAACATTCCATTCCACCAAAGCGAACAAACAAACCGTCGCGGAAAGAATCCGATGAAGTGTACGCTTGGTTACATCGATCCTCTGTCAAGCTATTCAAAGGATAGCAATAGAAATAAATGTATCCTTATTATTACGCTATCGTCTGTTACATTGTGGGTGTGAATGGCTGTCTGAAGTCGCGCTATAAATCTGGATCGGAGTACTTTTATCAAGGATGATGCATTGGTGTATAACACGCCAAGCTTCTACAATATTAATATCCACGCTCATAGTCCAAACGCTGCTGAGTTCCTATACATCACGTGGAAACCGAATCCGTTATAATTTACAGCTATTACGAGCTCAGTAGCTCCGTTATTTACGTCTGAAAAGGTAGCATAATGACTACCTTTTGAATATGAGAAATATATTTTTTGATGTAAAGTAACTTAATAAGTTTGAGCCTGAAGGGATTAAGTGGGAAACCTGATTGTGCTCAGTAGAGTTTGTGCACAGATACTTGTTATACCCAAGTTTCCTTCAAACAATAGTCGCAAAATAGTATTGATATTGAAAAGTTACAATGTAATTTAACACCTACCACCGTATACATAACATTAGATTTTTTTTTTTATACAACAAGAGTGGCAAACAAGCATACGGCCCACCTGATGGAAAACGGTTACCGTAGCCTATTTACGCTCACGATACCGAAGTATCACTTGCGCGTTGCCACTCTGTGTTCGGAGAGTTATACTGTGTTGACAGCATAATGGGCTTAATCCCTCTGCTTCCAACACAATGTAACAATCCTCCCCCCTCCCCAAGGAGCTCATTACTGACTGAGACTGAGGTAACTATAGAAATATATAACATATATTCATACAAATGATCACTTCGAGTCCTTCACGGGGTGGGCAGAGAGAATAGGGATTGTTAATGAATAAATAAATAGAGAACTGAGGAAACTACATTACAATTAAAACATAGTTTTGTACTAACGCTGAACTAGCTCTAAAAATAAATTATTTTTTATTCTATGCACCAATTTAAACATGACATTCAAGCGATATCTTATTGTTATGAGTACTTAGCTATACCATACATATTTTCACATCTTCTACAAGAGTCCCCGAAGGAGTAGGCGAGATGTATAGGTAGTACCCACACACCCATTTTCCTCCACTTACCTATATATTTTTGGTTCTAACGTGACAGATAGCGAGTCCGTCGCCGTTACTCAAGCACGACATACGCCTTTGAATTTATTCTCAAGCTTATACAGGTTTCCTCTCGATGTTTTTCTTCACCATAAAGCTCGTGGGGTACTCGAACCACTCAGCCAAGGTGACCGGTTCGAGGGTTGAGTTTTGTCCAGCGTCCAGCATCTCTTTGACCTCCCTATATGTCATGAGAGACATACATACGACTTCATAGGTAGACTTTATTTACCTACCGCACCGCAATCTAGCCTGAGCTATCACTACAATATTAGGCAACATTAGTGATTATCAAACAACTGTTGAACATTTATTTAATAATATAACAAGTGATAGCTCAGATATATCTAGTACTGGTTCGACTTTGGACACGTTTCTCGGAGTTGACGATACAAGTAACTATCTTTCCCCGAAATAATGTTAAGTGTCTTCCAGTGTTATACCGCCTGTGATCTCCGATGTCGGTAGCATTATGTTTAATTACCTATCTTATGTATTGCCAAGGTACCGGAGTGATTTACTCACACTGACAAACGTTTATGTAAGATGCCTCTGTGACAGATGGAAATTTCCTTTAGATTTTCGGATTCACATGCTTCTTAGAATTTCCCCATAACATTGCAGGTTTCTTGACGGAGGTTTCCTTTAACGGAGCACATCCTACTAATATTATAAATGCGATAGTTTGTAAGGATGTTTGTTCCTCTCTCACGAAACCTGAACAGAATTGGATTAAATTTTAGACAGCGATAGATGTGAGCTGGATTAACACGAGTTATGACTTTTTCCAGAAAACAATCTGCCCTTAAAATCAAATTTTACGTAGTAGTATTTTTAAGTATTACTTAAGTTCATAACACATATTATTAGTACTAATGTGAGGTACTCATGATTTTTCCGGTGATTGCCTAAACGTCGTGGCCATTGCGCGGAGAATTCTATTATTTAGTCCCAAGATACGGAAGTCCACATTATTCTAAAACAATATGTTTGCTTATCTCAAATAAAGGTACTATACACAGGAACATATAATTTTGTTTAAATGTAACTGTCTTTCAATTTTGCTTTCAAAATCAGATCGCGCTTCGGAGTGTTCGCAAAAGATCTTTTGAATTAAATTTACGCTTATGTAAGCACTTGCTTAATTAATCTTGTCTTAATTGCTGATGGCTCCGATTGGAATGGTAATCATCATTGAGAAGTATTTCTAAAGAACGAAACATTGTTTATTCATATCATCACCGCCATCTGTCGCGTTGGCACCTAAAATATATCTCTGGAGGAAAATGGGAGTGGGGTAGGATACATACTATCTGGCATAAGGCGTGACATACTTATAACATTAGAACTTAAAATATTCTTCGGGATACAAATGTATCCTATATCCTGGGTATAAGCCATCACCATTTCAACTTTCAGCCAAATCAGTTCAGGTGTTTTGCCGTGAAAGAGCAGCACACATCCAAACATCCAAACTTACAAACTTTCGCCTTTATAATATTACTAAGATATAAGAGAACCTGCCTGAGATGTGTAGGTACCCAGGTACCCATATACCCAGTGTTCGCTTGATATATATATTAGGTACCAACATGCCGGATGGCGATTCCATCTTTGTTACTCAAACACGACTATACATACGTATTTTTTTCCCTCACCGTAAAGCACTTGGTGTGACTAATCATTGTACTTAAGTTCAGAAAAACTCATTGGTACAGCTGGGATTCGAACTTGTAATCTTTGTGTTACCGGCAACTACCCGAACCATTCGGCCACCACGGCTCTTTATGAGATTTTAGATTAGCAAATTTCTTGCGTTTCATCACGATCATTATGAACGATTAAATAATTTGCAGCAAGGAATGGCGTTCATTTATTTGATTCACAGCTAAGCTCTTTACCTCAGGAGATGTAAATTGTAATATGAACGCTGTTTGCCAAGGGAATGTATGTCGTATTTGTGGCGGATAAGACGGCCTTACAAGTAGAAGCGTTCGTAGTAAAGCCTGTAAGTCTAAAATCAATTATATTAACTCAGTTACGGTTGAATGAAGGACTGTTAAAGTAATTTTCTGTTTATTGAAGTGTTAGAGGAGGGTTCGCTCCAGTTGTTTCTATGTCAATACATTTTGTAAAGGCACTTTATTTATATGAAGTATGTAAGTAATCCTCTTTAGGATTTTCGCTACGATTTAGTACTTTGGATATTGGCATTAAAAGAGGGATTCATGATTACTGGCGAGCGAAAGAGACAGATTAATGTGTTTAAGTTTATGTATTTTCACGCCTTACCACAAAGATATAACAGCACCTACTTGTCGCTGGAGATAAATTTAGGTGCCTGCGTGACAGATGGCAAGTCTTTCACCGTTTCTCACGCACAACTACGCACATGACTTTAAGTTTCTTCTTAAACGAATGCAGATCTTCTCTTGATTTCTTTCCCGTTAAACTCGTGGCATGATTGATGATGGCACAGCCGGGTCTCAGACTTGCAAACTTGATTTTGCAGTCGATTGCTCGTATCACTCGACCACCATGCCTCTATTTAGACGTCATTTACGAGATAATTACGACATCGTCGTCGTCAAGTCGCCTGTCACACGATCCGTCATCACGACTTCGAATGACCGAACGAATCAGCATTCGGCGTTTAAAACGATTCGTTGCTATCCGCTGAATATTCATTACAAAAACGTGACCAAATTGATAATTAATTACCTTCATATCCTTAGCAGGCTACAAATGGCCGATTAGTAAAACAAACGAACAGGTACTTAGATATCGCGGTAATAATTTTTCACTTTTTCTGGCATTACTTATCGGATGCTTAATGAAAATAAATTCATACAAAAGGAATTGGGTAATATAAAATCCATGTTGTTTTATTGAGTTCCGCGAGAGTTTGGATAAGCATCAAATAAACATCTCAGTCGAGCGTTTTAAAATACCATCTTAGCATTAATAACATTCTTTAAGAGATTGAATGTAATACATAATCTCCGTATACGTTCTGTAGCTTTTCAGACAGAGTATTTGATAAGTGCTTTTATTTACTGAAATAGAGGTATGACAGCAATAAAGAATTGGGATAGAAATACCAAAGTAAATATATTATGAAGTGTTTCATACATACTTCTTCATTCAAAAAACTTTTGTTTGATTGAACAACGATGTCCCGCGGTATCACCCGCGTAAAAACTTATCATACAAACTTAATAAAGGTTCTGTCTATCTAGCTATTTGTCAGTGAAAGTTCTGTACAAATCGATTCAGCCTCTTTAGAAACTAGCCGGAACATAAAGAGAGAAGCTATCATTTTCAAAATTCAAATGTGTTTTTTGCAGTAGCGTTTGTTTACACCCAACTTTGTATATGTTACTATATATATATTCTCAAGCCGTCCCTGAAGGGGTAGGCAGAGTTGTATTGGTAGCACCCACACCCACTTTCCCCCAGAGATATATTTTATGATGATGCCGAGCCATCGCCGCTACTCAAACACGTTTATACACGCTTTTAAATTTCTTCTCAAACGTGCAGATTTCCTCTCGATGTTTTCCTTCACCGTAACACTCGTGGTGTGTCTAATCCATTGTACTGAAGTTTAGAAATACTCGTTGAGGCAGTCGGGATTCGAACTTGCAATATCTGTGTTGCAGGCCACTACTCGAACCACTCGGCCACCACGGCTTCTTACTAATTGTATGTTACTAAGCTTATTTATATTTATATTAATACATATTTATTAAATTGTAACTAGGAAATTCATTACGCGTGCTCAAGATGGAAGTGAAGTAGGAATGTACGCACGTCACTAATAACTTCCATCTCATATTAACAACTATTGAACTGAATTTAAATATTATTAAACTGTGCGCCTACCTTTAGTAAAACGTAGAGTTTCTGAGAAAATGTATCAAATTTTCAATATCAATAACACGTTATATACCCTCACCTAGTTATATACTCCCAGTATATTCGCTCTGAGTTCACAAACAATTTCAGAAATTACCTTCTGTAAACATATGTGCGGCAGTTAGTATGTACATCTATATGTAATATCCTTTTCGCTTCTTGCACGTTTATTAAATTTATTACATGCTTGTCGGTACTCTTGACATTCCCATCCTTGAGAGCTCGATCGATGTAAAAAAAAATGCCTTCACTGGAATTTAGTATATCCTATGTGAAGCTGGATTACAGCTAATAATAATAATAATAATCTATCTCTGTGAAATCTTTGTCGCTCTCTTTCGTAAAATTCCATTCAGCCGTTCTAACAGGATTGAGCACGAAACATTCTCATAAACTTGAAATAATAATAATAGTATATCTTCACACCTTCCCACTAGGGTTGCTGAAACCTGGCTGGAGGCCTAGGTACGCCATTGACCGGTTAAGTAGCAAAAGTTCCCGGAACTCACGCTACGAGACGCAATACAAAAAAAAATAGCTATAGTACACACACACCCACTTTCCACCGGGAACATATTTTAGGTGCCAAGTGGCAGATGGCGTGTCAATCGCCGTTACTCAAGCCCGTCTGGCTTCCTCTCGATGTTTTCCTTCACCCTAAAGCTAGTGGTGTGACTAATCATTGTACTAAGGTTCAGAAAAAAAGGTGAATTCGGGATTCGAACGTGCAATCTTTGTGTTGCAGGCTATTCGAACCACTCGGCCACCAAGGCTCATCACAAACGCTTGCCCTATATATCTATATGTCTATAATATTAGTGTAGGATCTTAAGTGTAACGAATTTTAACAAAGCCTTTTGTTTGTTTAAGGTGAGTGGAGCTAGTGGTATTTGGAAAGGGCAATAAAGCAAGTGACTCCAGCTGATCTTCCTGGTAGCAATATTTTAAATGTAAGTAATCATTTCAAGGTTGTCAAGCAATTGAATGTCACTTGCTAATGACCGTGCGGCCTTGCGAATAGCCGCTTATTGGGTTTGCTATACCTTTCATCCTGGAACATCGGCAATTGAATGTCAACCTTCTTACACTATGATAAGGCCGCAAGTTACATGAGAAGCGCTGGGCGTGGTTAATTAAATAAAGAGCTTTATGTTATGTATCGCATTAAATATATTGACTACATATATTTCGCAGTTGGTACTAGGGTAATATTGTCAACTGATAATTTCATCAAGGTTGTTTGGCTTCGTTTTGAAAGAAGTTAATACATTTGTAATAAGGCTGATGTTTATATTATACAGCCTCTATATAACTCGGGAGTGTCTTGATTAAAAATAGCATCAAGATAGTTTACACCCTGTATTGTCATTGTTACATCAAACTACGTCGAATCGAATTCTTAATTTCCTTTTTTTTCATTTATATCGCCGTTTCTAATGAACATATAATATTCATACGTTATTAAATTTCTTTACGCCTTCCCACAAGGGTTTCCGAAGGGGTAGGCGGAGGTGTGCACCCACCCACTTTTCGCCAGAGATATATTTTAGGTGACAAATGGTGAATCCGTTACTACATAGCCTAACTTATATTAAATTTCATTTCATACTAATGAATATTTTCTTTACCGTAAATGAACTCTGTGGTACAGACCCGGGAAGGAAACTGCAATCTTTAATTCACAGGAAAGACACTCAAATCACTAGGTCACCACGGGCTTTCATATTCACATTTTCAAATGAAAAAAGCATTAATTTTCCTACACACAAAATTAATGTTTTCGTAATTAATGTTACTTACCTTACAATAAGATAATTATAAACTTTATTACAACAAGAACATATTTAGAATAAAATCTACAAACGCTATCCACATCGCAGGTTTCGTCGGTTGAACATAAAACGCATTCGCCTACAATAAGATTTTTATGGTTACAAAACGTACATTTAGTCAAATTTCACTGTAACCCCTGTTACATTACAAACAATGAAGAAATATCATCCATTTCTTGTGAATCCCTAGGAAGTACAAATTACTTTCATTTCATTTCCAACGAAAAATATAATATTTCGCTGATTGCGCTGCGGAATGTGTATTTGGGACGATGTATATTTTCCGCGGACGTAAATTGGGTTTATTTGTTCCGCTCAAATGACTTAATTTTTCACGAGAATTGTTCATTTTAATTGATTTAAAATACCGTTTTCAATGACGTGGCCATTGTGTTAAAGACAGACAATTGTACAAATTATACGAATTATAGCCATTTTGTCAGACGATTTCGGATGTGTGTAGTATGAAGAAACATTACAAATATTAAAAGAAGTCTCAGGAAAGATAATTTTAATTTTACTAGATTAGTTAATTTGTGAAAAAACTCAAACAATTGTAACTAAAACTAGATTAAACTATTAACAACGTAGAGTTAGGATAAATCTGAAATCTCAAATTTCATTATCTATACTAATATTATAAAGCTGAAGAGTTTGTTTGTTTGTTTGAAGCGCTAATCTCAGGAACTACTGATTGGAATTGAAAAAATATTTTTGTGTTGGATAGTCCATTTCTCTAGGAAGGCTTTAGGCTATAAAACATCACGCTACTATTAATAGGAGCGAAGCATAAATGAAAAATGTTGCAAGAACGGGAAAAATATAATAATAAGCAGTTTGAACCAACTTGAAAGGTAGGATAGCTTACATCACAATTGGACCCGATAGGTGGCGCTGCGATCGTGTTTCAGGAAATTTTACTTTTTCACCCGGGCGAAGCTGGGCGGGACAGCTAGTTATTAATAAATTGTAGACCTGTGTTGGCCAAGTGGCTTGAGTATCGCCCGCGACACAAAGGTTGCAAATTTGAATCCCCACTGTACCAATGAGTTTTTCTGAACGTATGAACAGTGATTAGTCACACCATGAGCTTAACGGTGAAGAAAAAATCGAGAGTAAGCGAACGAGAGATACGTTGAGAAGAAGTTCTAAGACCGTACGCATTTTTGAGAAACGGTGATGGACTACACTGCTCTACATTTACCGCAACTAACGTTAGCGTGAGCGTGAACAGACAGGAAGTTTGTCCAGGGAGACATCATGATCGGTTCCAGCATTCACAAATCTACCAGGCAGTGGATCACAGTATGCGTTGGTGTTAATTGATATTTCTCGCTGGCATCCAATTGATATAACTGTTCCGTGTGCAACAAGCTAATGAGCCTAATTCTCTTCAATTACCGTCATGTCACACTGACCTGGCCCAGGACGTGTGTAATCAGCTTAATTTGTTGCGATACTGCACTGACCGTCGGATCAAACCAATTGACTTGTTTTAACAACATGCGTAGATTATGGAAATTTGAATACTGACTTCGGTAAAGGTGGCAAACAAACATGCGGTCCGCCTGATGGTAAAATTCTTTGCCACAAATCTCGTGTTATACAGACTCATAAATATAAAATTAATGTTTCATGATCTAAGTATATTCGCAGTACAGTAATTATTTATGAATAGTACATGTTAGTCCCACTAGGAGACTAAGAACCGTGAAAGATGTTTGCAGGGACTACAAAGCCGGCTGATACTTACGGTATTATATAATATATAATCTATCCGCAACCGTCTTATCTGTATAAAATACATAACGCATATATGCTTGTGTGTAGGTACTTGTAGGTACATCTCTTCTTCTATTCATTCCAACTTATGCATTAACGCAGCGTTGGTAACTACGCCTACCTTAGATAGATCCGACGGTAAACCCTTGATGAAACTCAAGATGATCATTCATTTCATCGCTTCAGTCGCCTCATTAACTTAATTGTACTAAATGGCTAAGCGGGGCGTAACATTCACAAGATGGGAACTTTGACTGACGTCGCTTTGGCCAGAATAGCCTACCCCCTCGGGATTACAGTTTCTAATGGTATTAGAATAAACGCTTGTTTAGGATAAAGGTATTTTTCAACCTCTGACCTCTGGTAGACCCTCTTTTGGCCGGAGTAATATTTAGGAGCTAAGGTGATACGAAACTCCGTTGCTATCTCTCAAGCACGGGTTTAAGTAGTTGTAGTGTGTATTTAGTTGTTAGTTAGTAGTAGGTTTTGATTTTCTCAAACGAATGCAGGCTTGCTCTTGATGTTTAACTTTGCCACATAGCTCCTGACTGCGCAACTTGAGTTCGAATCCCGCTGAGGGCAGACATTTGTGTGATGAACACGAGTATTTGTACTTTAGTCTTGGATATCCTATGTATTTATGTATATATCTATCTATATGAGTAAATATATCGTTGTTACAACAACACAAGCTTTGCTTAATTTGGGACTAGGTCAATTTGTGTGGAATTGTCCCGAGGTATTTATTATTATTAAGTATTTATCAAATTGACGGGATTCGAACTATTTAAGGGACTCTTGTGGGAAGGCATAAATATAATATTAATTTTTTGGGGATCTTAGATAAGGTGCCTTTTATAGCTTGAGGTTGACGGGTCGTATTCAGCTTGTGTTGGATATTTGTGTAATGGACATGAATAAGTCGATCTGGATATAATATGCATTAAAGTATATATATAATCTGTATTATAAATAAACAAATATGATGTGTTTAGTAAGTACAGGTAGTAGTGTTTTTCTTGGCCACCTCTTCAGTCTATAGCTATTTGCATGGAGTGGCTGTTTCCGGAACTCTCGAAGCTCCTAAACGTCAAGCGATATCATGATTGATACATTTTCGTCACGACATCGAATATTTTAGCTTCCATTCTGAGTGACAGAACGAGTCCTTAGGAGTGTCAGCTGAGACATTATATTTTATGATAAAACTTTTCTTTCGTGCGAATCAAAGTGTATATAACTACCTCATTTATATACTAATGACATTGAATATAATTATTGGTGGAAGTTCGTGTTCGGCCTGAGTTAAACACATTCCGCTGCGTTTGCCTTAACGCTATGAACTCTACGATGAATTTTATGCGGTTTTCACCTTTACTTAGATACTTTTTAGGGATGGTCAGAGAAGTTGTTCGGGCAGTCGTCTGCGACAAAGATTGCAAGTTCGAATTCCGACGGTACCAGTGAGTTTTTCTGAACTTGAGTACACCTCACGAGCTTTACGGTAACGGAAAACATCGAGAAACCTGCATGCAATGGAGAAGTAATTCAAAGACGTATGCATGTATAGTAATAGTCTTGCTTGAGTAATTGCTGCGATGGATTCGCTATCTGTCACGGTACCCCTTTTGGGACCATGGAAGGCGTGAAGGGAAGGTGCAATTAATTAATAAAACAAACGATATAAAAAGGAAATAATATTCAATTTGCGAATCTGCTGTAACTTATCTAGGTCGAATCCAAAGTCATGACACCGTACAGGATCGTATTAATTCCGTTTATGAAGATAGGCATGTTTCTTTGTAAATAACTATCGCCTATCACAGTTCATTAGTCTGTAGCGAGTTTCAAAACAACCTCTCAAGAGCCAGATGCTTATAACTTCTCGCATGACCTTTACAACTTTCATTTGTCTTATAGGACAAGTCCATTAGTTGGTGATCGCTTCCTGTGAACAGTAATTAGTTGGTGTTATTTGTTACTCTGACCACGCGTGTGAACCGAACCAATGCTACAGTACTACCAATTTTTCTTGCTATTTTAGTGGTAGGCTAATTACGAAATTTTCAGGACTACGCTTCTGTAGGTCCTATATAGAGCTTCTCTTAGCAATTTTATATTTATTTTTAACGCGGGTGGAATCGCGTGGCACAGCTAGTCGTAGCTAATAACATCATCCAGACACTATCGTGTCTATGAAATAGTTCTAGTGAGATTATTATAAGTATAATGAGTACAGAACATCCGATTAACCAACCAGTAACGATTTAAATGTATACTAGCTAATAACGAAATACACCCTTAGCTAATATTAGATTTTGACATATCATCGAACAATAAACACAAACATAGCATCACGCCGAGCCCCTCAGAAGGTAGGCAGAGAAAGTTGACTAACATACCATAGGCATTCATCAGTCTCTTCACACATGTTCGCCGGTTTCGAATATTTTAGACGAAATAAATCGATCGGACACTCAAGGATGGGATCCTTGGGTGTCCGATCGATTCGAATAGCAAACAATTTCATCGAAAAGAAAACCGAAACATTCCAAGTGTAGACTTGTATACTATCCCTTTTAGCGAGATAATTGCAATTTGTTGAGAATCAGCAATGTCGTAATTCGCATTTCCCCTGCGGCACCGAACCGGGGGTGAGAACAGGGTACGCTGGAAACAGTGAAAATAGACTTTCCTTCCCTGGGACTATCTTAATGAATATTAACTGTTGTATCGCAAAGGGATATAATTCACAGTTGCTTTCGTCCCTATATAAACTTTCTAGATAATATAGGAAGTTAGTCTGGAATGCTATGCATTCTCAAATCCCGTTCATTTGTTTTTTTCTATATATGTAGGTAAGAGCAATCCATTTCTTTGTTTATGTAATAGTCAAGATGGCCGAACATACATTTTATCACCACGCCGAGTCTCTAACAGGGTAGGCAGAGAGAGAGTAGAGCGCCAGTTCTAGATAGGCTTACCTATTACCCTTTGTCCACATTCATCAGATCATTAACGAGATAATGTGTTCTCGAATGAAGAAGTCTACCTTGAATATTAAAGATTTCACCGAAGTAGGCCAATTTCTTAGAGCAATGGGGCAATAACCTCGCTGTTCCTAAATAAGCCCGTCAAAAGCCTTCTCGGCAATAAGGTTAGTCTGCGTGTCTTGTTCTAACAAGATTCCTTTTCATAGCATGTGATCAGTCCGACAGTAAGCGGTTATCACCATCTATGGGCGTTTGGAACACCAAGTATGTCGCTTGCGCAGGAATTTTGAAGAGCCCCAAGAAAGTGAATTGGTGGACGGATAATTTATATAATAATAAAGTTTAATAATAATTCTTTTTAACCTGCTTGCATTTACGGCGTCCTAAGTGGGAACTGTGTTCATAACACGTGTCAACAGTCAGCTGATTCTTTCCTCCTTCCGTTAATTCCCAGTTTTCCGCAAGAGCTCTCCTGCATAAGGGCCATTAGTACGAAAGTCACGCCAGCACGGGTTTTTTTTTAATTTGAAAAGACGTAGCTGCTCCTTTGTTTTCGTGAGAAATACAGAGATGTTATTGTGTATTCAATGCGTTGTGGGAATTATGTGCGTATTGATAATTTCATTCAAATTGAGAATTGACATACTAGGCCTGACTATGTAGTGAAACCAATTATTGATAGCAAATTATATGTTTATAGATATAATAATATAATATATCCTCACGCCTTCCCACAAGGGTCCCCGAAGGGGTAGGCAGAGGTGTATAGGTAATACCCACACACCCACTTTCCGCCAGAGGTATATTAGGTGCCAACGTGACAGATGGCGAGTCCATCGCCGTTACTAAAGCACGACTATACATACGCCTTTGAATTTCTTCTCAGACGTATGCAGGTTTCCTCGATGTTTTCCTTCACCGTAAAGCTCGTGGTGTGACTAATCACTGTACTTAAGTTCAGAAAAAACTCATTGGTACAGTCGGAATTCGAACTTGCGACCTTTGCGTCGCAGGCAACTGCTCGAACCACTCGGCCACCACGGCTCTTTTTGTTTATAGATGTTTATAGATATACTTTGATAAAACCTGAAAATGAAAAGGTTGAGGGAATGAGTGGAAGAGGCAGGATTAATCACGAGGATTAACATACATGCGTCAGATCGAATGTAAGATGTGTGACATATCGTAAAGTGGAGCCCAGCTATTGAATGTATTATTGTTATGAAGAATATACTAAGGTCAGGACGTAACGAAATTTGGTGAACGGAATCTGGTGTTTGTTAGCCCGGAGGTACCACCGGCTATCTGTCACAATGCTATTTTTATGAAAGTGCCTATAGTGAATTGCCCCGCCACCAGTCTCATGGAAAACATCGAGAAAAAATCTGCATACGTCTGTGAAGAAAAAATATACTTTTTTGTTGCAGTGTCCTTTTAATGTCAACTATTGAGGTAACTTGCATTGACAAGTTACCTGCTACGATTTCTCTATAACTTAAATTCCAGGCCACTTGCCCTTACATTTAAAATGAAAAATATGGTATGGTTAGATATACATTTGGTCAGGTTGTAGGATAAATCACCAGAAATTTATCAGATAGGACAGGGCAAATTAGATTTAAGAGCCGGTCTAGACGAGACGGAAATCGTTGAAGTTTAACCGGGAAATAAGAGGCCGTTTTTAGCCGAACAATAAGTATGAAAATGATCGGTTAACGTGCAACCCTCTTGTAAGAAAGCGGATTGCTACCCGGCAGGACGTGGCCGGGAACAATGGCTTATAATGGGCCACTTTATTGTTTCTTTTGTTCCGTTATTTCGCGGACTAGTACTAGGGGATATTTTTAATTAAAATTAGTCGACAATTACATCATAATCATGTTTTTGCAAGTATCCGGAGGTTGGTTGGTGCTAATTTTTTATTGTATTTCTACGCAGACATAAAAATAAGCTTTACACTCACAAACCATATCCTGAACGATACTATGAAGACTTTGCCCCATGAAATGAATACCATCTAGCGCTCGCAACTTTTGCTAATATAAGTCGGTAACTTATTTTCGCGGCTGACAGCGTGCCAAACTACTGCAAAGACTATTCATAAAATAAAATAACTTTGACAGATCTTGTCAAAGACCTCTTTTTCAAAGCTTTTGCGCCATCTATTGAGTGGTATTACAATACATACAACTATGCACATTTCGGAGATCAATAATACAATGCCATTTTCATGAGCATAAAATCTTCCCCGTAAGAAGGGTTAAAGGCAACATGCGAGTTAGGATGGAAGATGAGCTCAGCTGGTAACAGAAGGGTTAAAGGCAACATGCGAGTTAGGATGGAAGATGAGCTCAGCTGGTAAGAACAACGGTTAGGAAGTCGTGGGTTTAAACGGTGCCTAATTTTATTCATGACGGCCAGAATAATATACGCACGTAATTTAATAACAAACATACCGTCACGATGATAGTGGCCTTAATACAGGCCCTACTATGTGTTAACAGCTGAGAAATATTTGTCCTTAGATCTATATCACCAAGCGGCGAGTCCCTCAAGGGACTCACTCACTAGATTAGAGCGCATATAGACTCTATAGTCTCACATAATACTTTCGTCTCATCCACATTATTCTTTATATTTTTGGTTGTTGTTTTGGTATTTTTATTATTAACCTACATAAATATGATTACCATAATAACGAAATCGGTCACCGAAATCTATAGTAGGTATCTATAGACTAAATAATTTTTGCTCAAAGTTTAATCTGGATCATTATTATTATTCGCAGTCAAACTCATAATGAACGATCAAGTATACTGTAGGTATACTTAACATTTATCCAAGTTATATTGCTCGGCTAATAACTTAAACTTGGACTGTTACCACCGTTACGCATGGAAACTCGCCTTAATTGCACGCTCGTGTTGAAAGAGCGCAAAGTATCATTACCTTTGGCATCCATGGATGAACTTATACATTGGCAAAGACGACAACTACGAGCAAATTATAAATCTAAGCTTTCATTTATTTACTTTTAGTTTTGAAGTCCAGTGGTGACAAGTGGGTTTCCAGTTAGGATTTTCACGATTCTCGATAGTTACATGAGAATAGTAAAGCCGAAAGATCAACGCACTAAAAATCTTGCGCTCTAAATTTATGAGAAATGTTTCTAAAGATAATTATAATTAGTAGTTTAGGATTCAAATCCTAATTTCTGTATTTGCAAACCTCGATATGTTTGAAAAGATATTCAAAAATGTAAGTTAAAGCAATTCTGCTTGACGGCGATGGACTCGCCACCTGTCGTCAGGTTGGCACTTAACGTCTTCGGAGACCCTTGTAATACGTGAAGGTACTAAGCTATTAACAGAATTTCATATACCTCAGAGTCTTGTACTAATATTCGGAGCAAAGCGTATTATTATTAAGTGTTGTTAAACCAGTTCATCGTAAGAGTATAAGCAACCATCAAAAATGTGAACGAAAATAATACGAACACTATTATTGGTCCCCAGTCCGTAAGGTTGAATGTTACTTTAGCAATTCCAGTCGAGTTTCCTACAAAAATAGGTCTCGTTTTCTTTGAGCGCACATACTAGAGATTTCTCATGACCTCGTTTTTAATTTCCTATTCGAAAATAAAATCCGGGAAATTAAAAAGCTTAGTTTGTTTTCTTTTTCCAATCTATTTCGTTTAATATTGTTTATTTAAGATGTGTATAAACACTATAATTTATTTATATCTGGAATACAATATTACATGAATAGCTTATTAAAACTTTTGCATTAAAATTATTTTAGAGACAAATTAAATCGGGATTACGCCCTCTAGTATGATTTTATGATTGAGTGCAATTTTAAAGCATATTTATATTTAATTATAAGTATATTTTTTAATAACATCATGTAGATGAAGGACTCTCCATCTGTCACGTTGGTATTTACAATTTCTTTGCTGAAAGGAGTTTAGGTTCCACTTCTGCTTATCCCTTAGCGGACCCTTGAAGCAAGTCATTTAGATCAATGAGGATTTAGATACATATAAAGAACGAAATATTGCACTCTTCTTTCGTTTCGTTGAATACGGAATTCTAGAGAAAATATATTTTACTATTACAAGTTTTTACTACTGCTATTATAAATGTTAATTTTGTAATTATTATTTACATAACTTTAGAGAATCGAACACTCAAGGATGGGCACGTCAAGAGTTCTTGAACCGGCGAGCGTGTTTGAAGTGGCGATAATTGTTAGAGTGAAAGAGGTCTTAAACTCCAGAGAGAACTGGCTCTATTCCCTCAGCTAAGCCTCGGCGGCGTAATGATATATGTGTTATACAATCTCATATGTATAATTCCTAAAACAGGCAGTCTGAGATATATACGAATATTAATTATGAATGCATAACTTCAGCTTCAGTAATCACGGAGTTTTTGAAACATTTATCTATAAACTCTCGATCTTTTAAACCATAGGTGTTGTACTAAAATCGTATACTAATTAATAAATCTATAAATAAAAATAATCGTAACGCATGTGAACGCTTGTTCCTTTTTTAAATCTGTTATAAGCGAAAAAAATTATGGTGGCATTTCGGGAAAGATAATGCATCAAACTTCAATGGGCCTATATGTATACAAATAAACATTCTAATGGAGGAAACATGACAAGCTTATTCGAAAACTGATCTTAAACTAAGATGAAATGTCGCTCCCAAACGGTATAATAATCGTAATAGTTATCGTTAAGGAATACAGTGCCTTATCGCCGCTCAAGTTTGGGGTCCTCCAATCTGAGACAAGTCGTCATTTTCATTTACGATAACTATGACAAAACACACTACAACGGCAAAAGTTGTTCGTCATTTTGTGGGATAACTTTGCAACTATCTCTCATGTTACTAATGATGTATCAAAAGTGAACCGTGTCTGTTTCCTATTCCATTATGGAACAGTTCAACAGTTTGTGTAAACGAATACCCACTTTGCTTCAATGATAAACTGTCTTTCGTATTATGTTAAGATTGGATGACTGACGAATGGTTGACAAAACAAATATAGATACAAAGGAATGTGTGCAAAGAAGAGTAAGCTACCTAATCGATCGAACGATCAATTATTGGAACGACATGAGTACTAGAAATCGGCAAGCATGTATATATAAAGATAGTGATGAATTTGTTTTTAGAAAAAAAAAACTGCAAGCTTAGTAAGAACTAGCGCTCTATTCTGTGCCTACCCCGTAAGAAATTCGGCATGGTTGTATGTGCTATTTTAGAGAATCTTCTGAACGCTGTCTGCTATAGGTATAATTTTAATTATCTTTAGAAACATTTCTCATAAATTTAGAGCGCAAGATTTTTAGTGCGTTTATCTTTCGGCTTTACTATTTTCATGTATCTATCGAGAATCGTGAATTATAGCTAATCGTTCTAACACATACTTACATACCTACAGTTTTCTTACGCTGGTACGTACGTTCAGTTACTATGGTCGCCTTTTCAATGCCCTGTCTGCTTGCGAGACGTACACAAACGCAATTAATAGTTTACTGGTCAATGCTTTTCATTAAAATGTTCTCAGAAATAATTAAGAGATTATAGACTAGTACAAAGAACCATTTATTTATTTAAAAGCAAACACGAGTAGCTCAAAAATATTCCTGTCCTAATTGTTTTTTCTCTAGATTTGATGTTGAATTTAAGGTAAATATTTTTGTGCTAAATTAGTCCCTTTGGTAGAGCTGTTTTTCTAATATAATAATTAATCTCTAAAATTGATTCATAACGTTAAACACGCCTTGGCTTTCCCAGCCCTTATGTTAATTTGGCAAATCCTTACAGCCTATAAATACAAAAGATAAACAAATTTCCGTTAAAATCTTAGAATGACACAATCCATTTGACCCCCTGTTCTTACTGAGCTCCGTTCAATTGTACTAAGTCTTCCCTTACTGACGTTCAATAATTAAGCACCATTTCACTTGTCGCACACGTTTGGGTGTTCGGACTGTGTTTAAGCTATTTGGTTCAATAGCATCGAACGATTGGGACCCATCGATAATTCGACTGAAAATTTACCCTCGCTGTTATACTGTAACAATTACCCTACTTTCTTGTTGTAATTTGAAACGTGGAGCTTTTGATTGGAGTATTAGGAACCTTTATTTGTGGGTTAAAAAGCCGTGGTGGCCGAGTGGTTCGAGCAGTTGCCTGCGACGCAAAGATCGCAAGTTCGAATCCCGACTGTACCAATGAGTTTTTCTGAACTTAAATACAGTGATTAGTCACACCACGAACTTTACGGTGAAGGAAAACATCGAGAGGAAACCTGCATACGCTTGAGAAGTAATTCAAAGGCATATGTATAGTCGTGCTTGAGTAACGGCGACGGACTCGCCATCTGTCACGTTGGCACCTAAAATATATCTCTGGCGGAAAGTGGGTGTGTGGGTATTACCTATACACCTCTGCCTACCCTTATGGGAAGGCGTGAGGATATATTATTATATATTATTTGTGGGTTTTCTAAGTGCTCGTGAGCACAAAGCTTCTGTATTGAATACATAATTTATATGAAGTATCTAGTATTAACTCACTACATAAATGGTGCACTACGACCTATTTTCTTCATATATCATGCATCCTGTAAAAATAATCTTTATGCATAAAAAACCCGATCTATAGTCGTAAAACGTACGTAAATACGTAAAATAGTCGTACAATGTATTCGACATTGTACCGAATTTTCGCAGTATTTATAATAAAACATTTTAAACTGAAAGTCCTTAAAACTTGATAATGCGCACATACGTCTCTTGCTTAAGTGCTCGCTAAGAAAGTTTTTAAGCGCTCCGAAACTTGCCTTTAGCTACCTGGATAGAGAATGGCAAACAATGTTATCCTTTGGTTGGTTCCTTTATAAACATCCGCGCACTTAATGAATTCAATGTAAAACAGGTATTTAATAAAGCCTTATTTTAAGCCTTGATCTATAATAATTGCATGGTATGTCTTGTAACCTGTTGTCTTAAATAGGTATGTGGTATAAAGCCTTTGTGTGATAATTTATTCACTACGCTACGGACTTCTATAAGGTGGAGGTCCTGCCCCAGTCGGGGAGCTCCAAATTCGAACAGGAAACTCGTTATGCCCTACCTCTCTTATGTTATAAATTAGTTATCGATACTCGTCGGTAATCGTACTTATAACCCGTAATTATGATTGCGACGAATTCCTCATGGGCTGGTAGAGAGAGTAGAGCGCCGATTCTCTCTAGACTTACAAACCCATTTCGCTTCATCCACATTAAAATTTAGATGTACCTTACATTTAAACCTTACGTAAATTAACATGACCTATTTAGAAGATAGTATAGGGTAATATTATTTGGTAATATTAATATTATTATTCAAAGGCGTATGTACAGTCGTGCTTGAGTAACGGCGATGGACTCGCCATCTGTCACGTTGGCACCTGATATACCTCTGGCGGATAGTGGGTGTGTGGGTATTACCTATACACCTCTGCCTACCCCTTCGGGGACCCTTGTGGGAAGGCGTGAGGATATATTATTTATTTATTATTTTTATTATTATATTATAAATTTATTTGTATACTTTACATGCGTGTGCTATGTTAATGAAAAATTCAATTTCTCCATATTTATATTCTGTACTTTTCATATAAAGACTTTACGAGCTTTTTGAAAAATCTGACGAGACATTTCTATAGCGTTCCTTTTGTACGAGATTACATGATGTCAATCATTATTTAGATTTAATCTAGAGAGGTATTACAATAATAATTTTACGCCGGAGATATACATATTTAGGTGCATACGTGACAGATGGCAATACCTACTCCTCAAACCCAACCACGACTATAAATACGTCATGGAATTTCTTGTTAAATGTATGCAGATTTCTTCTCGATCTTTTGGACAATAATATAATGTGATGCTCAAGTTGTTTGTTTTGCAAGTTTTATGATAATTCCGACTTGCCTCTAGCAGTTGCGATCCCTCTGACCAAGATTCGTCCCTAGCTGCGACACTGCGCTTGACACCTCATGACGTTCGTTATTCAGTCTCTTACGGCCAGTAATTTCACATAGAGCGCCCTTTAGACCGCAGCTCAGTAATGTAATGCTGCTGTTTTCGACCTGAATATGTGACACTGCATTTGCATATTATACATGACGGATCAAATTAAATCTACACTCATATGATAAAGTAGTTAAAGTTTGTACGTTGGATGGAATGTATGAAAATTTCAGATTTATAAAATGTTTTCATTTTAGATGGACTATACATATACAGAGTCCCGGGATTTTAACAGGAGTTAACAAAGAACAACAAGTTATTTTCAAAATTTTCCTTTCACAGTATAAAGCGTTATAGTCTTGTTAGTACTAATCGATATAATAGAAGGATGGTAAAATTGTTTAAATTTATCATCTAAATATTCTTGTATAGTGTAGTAGGCTTTTTTGTTCAATAATGTTTTTACTAGTTTTATAAATTTACTTATATCGTTTTCTATTAGATATATATATTTTGATAGACATTATTTGAGGACTTGTTGAATCTCAAGTTAATGTCGAAGATTATCGCGTTAGGAAAACACATATAAAGTAAATTACCGACACTTACGTCTTTGATATAAACTACTTTTCAAATTATATTCTAGGGAATTGCTTACAAAAGTGACATCAATATGCATTAAAACATCATGTGTAAGAAAACTTAGAACTAGTTCACAAGTCCTGACTCGAACTTATAACAAGAAAAGTTGAGAAATCTCCACCTGTCTTATTCAAATTAAAAATAATACGTCGAGCTTATTTCGAGATATTATTCCATTATTTTCACTTTCGTTCCTTTAAAACATCTCTTTTACATATTGCAAATGATCGATACTTACACCAAT
Organism: Drepana arcuata; assembly: GCA_016069955.1. Classification (NCBI taxonomy): domain Eukaryota; kingdom Metazoa; phylum Arthropoda; class Insecta; order Lepidoptera; family Drepanidae; genus Drepana; species Drepana arcuata. Next base: position 74,738 of record JACCPG010009054.1, read on the forward strand.
TCAAGTGTCTGACTAAGATATGTAATAATCTCATACATTTTGGTAGTTTGTTGCTTAAAAATTAAATGACACGAGCTGAAATTGACGTATGTATGTATATACTAGCTATCCTGCGCGGTTTCATCCGCGTTAAAATTAAAAAAAATCCACGAAATGTTTTCTGCTAGAGCGTTAGCACTTGTTCATATTTTCCGGTGTGATTGAAACCATTCTCATATACCTATTCAAGCTTCCACTTTTTAAATGCGAAAGGTTTTCCGGTAGCTACTTGGATGATTGAATTAAATCAACTTGGACACAGAGTCATATTATCTGCTGGATTATTTGTAATATAAATGTTTTATTACGGAAAATAAAAACTACAAATGAAATAAAATTTTACCCGTCTACAGGCAGTATCATAGATATCATAGGAGATTGCCTTGAAATAATATTTAGAACACCATACATAATACATCTTTAAACGTGTTTCTTTCCACTTGGTATACGATCAGGGGTGTGCACCAGTTTGATATACGATATACGCGATGTCTCCGATGGTATAAATAACTTTGGTGCGTTGACCGCACTCGGGGTTGCCATTTACTTCACAAGATTCCACAAAAATACTTTCGGTCCCATCTTATACCAAAACATCTGACGTGTTTAAGTGTTGCGGGAAAGGATTGACATTTTTGTTCGTTCCGCTCTCATTTCACTGTTAAAATGTTAGTTTTAAACTTCTTTGACATTAATATATTGGTACTAGCACACTGGCTTCGCAATTAAGAGTACGACTTTTTCGTGAGTTAGGGACTCGGCGTGACGATATGTATGTATGTAAGTTTTCTTTAAGATATATATTCGCGTATGTAAATCTCTTTTGAAACAACCCTACAACATGTCGGTGAAAATCGCATCAAAATCCGTTCAGTAGCTTATAGTTTATCGCGTTCAGATAAAGACGCGGGCTTTATTTTGTTAATGGTATGCATATAATGATGAAATATTCGCGTAATCGCTAAAGGAATTTCAATTTTAATATTAAATCTTTGGGGACTTAAATGGAATGCATACCTACAGAATCAATTTATATTTTCCCCCTTCGCTTTATAACGGTAAACATTGTACGTGGTAATAATATTTTTAAACGGGTGATATAAAGGGCGAAATTTGTCACAACCCTTGGAGAAATCGAGGGTGTTTTCTTCCTCAGCGGTTTAAAGCTTTAATATCGTTTCGCGAGCGTCTCGCCGCGACAAAATAAATGTCTACAAGGACCGCGAATGCCTTCCATCCAGCCACGCGTGACAATCGAAACACCCTTTTTTATAAAGAACTTGCGACTAATATTGCAAGGGGCTATAATAACACCGACATATTGTTTTAGAAGCTCTACTATATTTAAAAAAAATATGGTAACCTCATCCTGCTAAATGACGAGTAGAATCTTTGATTTAGTTCAGGTAATAATAAAGTGAAATTCAATTTATATTTCTTTCTTACGTATTATTTAAAACTATTTAGATTATTTATGATTAATTGTAATACAGTTTGTATTTGTAAAAGTAATCTATTAAAATTACGAAAATCTTAAGGACAAGATTTCCTTAGCTGTTGGATTTTTTTTTATTGTAGATTGTATATAACGATTCAATATTATTATTTAATAATCAACTTAAAACACTAGCTCACTTCATATTTGTTACACTTTTTTTCTGTTTGTCATTGTACATACATACATACATATCATCACGACAAGTCCCTAACGGGGTAGGGCAGAGAGCGCCAGCTCTCTAGACTTACATACCTCTTTCGCTTCGTCCACATTCATCAGCTGTTTATACATGCTATGTCATTGTAGCAAGTAAAAAATATATACAATTTTTTTGGGCAAAGCAATATATCTAAAGGATAAACGGTGCACGTCTAGCTTTTAGACCCGCTTTTATGGTTACATAGATGCAGCAAGAATGTGACGCTACGTAATTGAAAAGGTCATAAATTAAACGAACGTCAAACAAGAAAAGTCATATACAATATCGTGTGTCTGCGTGGTTTCGCACGTATATAATTTTATCGTTACAGTAGATTTTGCATAAATGAAGTCAAAATAATTTAATTATTACTTTTTTATGTGCTTCCATTCACTGTGCCCTACCATATATTTAAGCATTTGTCCCATTTCTCAAGGCACCTCGTATAGTTTTTGTAGTTATCTATATATAAATACATAATTCCTCGGTCTGGAGTTTGTGACCTCCACGGTTGGCATACCGGATCAAGTTTTTCCAGGTGCAGCACTCTGCTTGTCTAATGGCTGTTGGTATGTTTTCGTAATTTCCTTTACAATATTTGTCCTTCTGGTCGGTAATCTTCTCCTTTTTCTCTCCACATGCCTGAAATATATAGGTTGCTACTATAAACATACATCCCGTCATACACGTACAGGAAAAACAGTAAAGTAATACCTCAATATGATACATTACTTGTAAAGAGATATAAATCATGAGAATGATGTACTAACATAAATTTCATATACGGAGTACTTCTGAACGGTTTTTTGTTATGTTTTTTCGCAATACTTTAAGCAAAATATTGTCAGTTCTTCCATACAAGAGCCGTGGTGGCCGATTGGTTCGACCAGTTGCCTGCGACGCAAAGGTCACAAGTTCGAATCCCGACTGTACCAATGAGTTTTTCGGAACTTAAGTACAGTGATTAGTCACACCACGAGCGTTACGGTGAAGGAAAACATCGAGAGAAAACCTGCATACGTCTGAGAAGAAATTCAAAGGCGTATGTATAGTCGTGCTTGAGTAACGGCGATGGACTCGCCATCTGTCATGTTGGCACCTAATATACCTCTGGCGGAAAGTGGGTGTGTGGGTATTACCTATACACCTCTGCGTACTCCTTCGGGGACCCTTGTGGGAAGGCGTGAGGATATATTATATTATATCTTCCATACAATATTTTGTGATGGTATTTAATATACATAGCATTTTTATAGAGGCATGTCTGCATAATGTATATATATATAGGATCCTGATACACGAGTAAAATCTTGTGTACTACGTAACTACGATTCTATTTATTGTATATACAAACATACATATTATCACGCTGCATCCACCAGGGGGAGGCAAAGAGAGAGTAGAGTGCAAGTTCTTTACCACCGACTTGTTTCACTTCATTAAACATTATCATCATCAGCGAGCATGAAGTCTATAAAAAACGCTGCAGTATGATAGTAAAACATCTTGAACCGTATCTAATATAAAATACCCCCCTCATCCTCTTTGCCGCCAAGAGTGGTATACCAATTATAAAGGAGTTCCTGCAATAGGAACACAAAAGTTTGTACATTGAACACTCATTCGGTCCACTATCAAGACAATTTTGAACTGAACACCAAACTTTTCCAATAACATCGCCAAGAAATTTTCAATTATCAACTTTATCCACAAATCGGCGAAGCTCTGTGCATAAAGTTCTTTGGGAATGTTTTATCGAATAAAATGAGTCGAAGGACCATAGATGTCCTGCCCTCCCGCGTCTTTTGTTCTTATTGCCGTAAAAGGATTTGTTCTTTTAATCTCATTCTCTCCTTTGGGACTGTGATACCTTTCAATTCTAAGGATTACCCATTATGCATGCAAATAGGATTTCTCAAAGGCTTTGAATGGATTCGGTGATGCTAATGCGTAGTTAGATATTGGGTGTAACTTGTAATCTTTGGTACGTCGGGCCTTAACAAAAGTAAGCTCACGAATTTTTTTGAAGTAATAGGCTAGTAGCTAAAGTAATAAGTCGGAGATAAATGTATGTATATAATATATGTATATTTTTTCCCAATAGCAATGGTAAGCGATAAAATAACTGAAATGTTGTTTAAATTCTTGAATTGATTCTTTCTACGCAGGTATTTTTAAACTTGTGTGTGTACCAAAGCAAATCTACACTTCTTGTACACATCTCAGTGCAAAAACTGCACTTGCATGTAATCTTTACCGACAAAGATATTTTTCTAGCGGTATGGGTTTAAGATTTCGAGTATTGTTAATGACTTATATACTATATACTATAGATTCCAGTTATCCCATATTAGGTTATATTGAGTAAAAAACAGAACGAAAACTTAAGAAAGTACGAATTGGCGGAGACAGTTATTTATTATACATATCAGCATTATAAGCGCTATGGCGATAGGGCATAGATTACAACTTTCCACCTTCGGGAACCCTTGTGGGAAGGCGTGAAGGAATTCTTCATACATTTTCGATTTGGATAAAAAAAAATAGTCCTTTGGATATACCTTCATTTAGAGCCTTATGTCTTTAATTTTATCTCCGAGTTGGCAACCATTCTTCTCAACAAATGTAACACGAAATTTGCATCGCTCCCAAATGTTTTAAAAAGAAGTCTAACTTCGTTTTGAATTTGAAATGTTGTTGGGTCCAAAGTTGTTACTATTCAGTATTAATTCAGTAAAATCATGAAAGAAGCGTCGAAAGGTTTTCTAGATCAATACAAATCCAACTTGACTTGAACTTTATCCGACTCTTTTGTGTAACAGGAGAGTGCCCTGAATATTAAAATGCATTGTCATAGTTCTAAATCAGTTACACTGTTTTTAAGGTTAGCTGAGGTACGGTCAGCAGATGTTTGATTATTCAACAGGGAAAAATAAAACGAAAACAAGTGGTACTTAGCTGCTTTCTCTTAAGAACACAGCATGGAGCTCAAAAGTAAAATGTAAAAGATTTTTGATTTTTTCAGCAATTTATTCCGCGTGTGATAAGTCTATAGGTACTCTACTATGGGACCAGCCTGCCTGGGACCAGTATGCCTCGTGGTTTCACCTGCGTAAAATGATATTTTATTAGTAGTTTTATTTTGGAATAAAACATACCCTACGCGTTAATCTTGCTAATAATTTATCTCTGTGCCAAATTTAATTCAATTCTGCTCAGCCGTTCCGGCGTGATTGATTAACGAACATCCATACATCTTTAAAACTCTCTTATTTATAATATTAATAATAAATACCTTGGGACAATTTCACACAAATTGACATAGCCCCAAATAATGCAAAGCTTGTGTTATGGTCACTAGACAAGATATATTTACTTATATATGTAGATAGATATATACAAAAAATCATAGGACATCCAAGACTAAGGTACAAATATTCATCACACACATGTGCCCTCAGCGGGAATCAAACTTGCGACCTCAAGTTTCGCAGTCAGGTGCTCCTACAACTAGACTAGATAGCCGTTAAAATATTAGTAAGAGGTAAGTAGCCATTTTGTTGACTTTAACCACAAGTGCCCAAAAACATAATTTTATATCCTGTGAAGCAACATCGGAGCATTGAGAAGAAAATTCATCAAATGAAAAGAAGACTTGTTTGATATCAACAATAAATGTTTGAGTGTTTATGCATACAAACCTACATTTGGGCGAAGTGAACAGATGTGCCACTTCGTTAGATAAACACACGACGTCTCTCGGCGATTATCTCGAGCCGTGAATACCTAAATAAACATTGTATGTTAACTGCATTATTTGATGTTAACGTTTCTTGCGTCTTATGACCGCGACTATTTTAATAAATTATTGTCGCAACTATTATCGTTTGATTGCAAAACATTGTTTAAAAATAACTTGTGTATTGACATTTACAAAGGTCTGACACAGTAGTTTTTGCGTGGTGGTAAAATCGCCGATCGAGCAAAGCGGGTTTGTGAAGTTTCTTGTGATTATTGAAGGCGTTGTACCTGTCATGTCACTATGGCACGTTTTAACGAAAATATTTTAATTAAAGCGTTTTATTTTATTAGTGTGGCTTAGTAGTTTAGATCAGAACATTTTTCAAACATATTTAATGATTAGGTTTCGAAAAATTTTACAAGGAATAAGACATTCGCCTGGCGCTAGCTAAGTGGTTACGACAACCTATGGGCCCTCTTATTTTTACCACTAAGGTGAGTAATGTGGTCGCTGCCCGCCTGGTGGTAAAACTTCTGTTTATAGACGCGTCCAACACGAGGGATATCGCTTGCGCGTTGCCGACCCTGCAGGAATCTCTTCACACCCTTCTTCAAGAATTCCATGCTGTATTTTCTAGGGTAAAACTCAGCGCGTTATGTCCCTTGTGGCTCAAAGTTTAAACCCGATTACTCCTAACCCGATTGTTACGAGATTTTACGTTAAAACGTATCCCTTACGGGTAAGGCAGAGTGAAGACTCCCTTCGGAGTCTGTTAGGAGGGCGTGTAAGATATAAAGTTGTATTATAAATAGATGTACTCCTATAAAAAGCATTTAAATGTACTTTAACTAATATATGATTTTTTTACTTTAAAGTTCTAAGTCAACCTTTGTAAATGTAAAGAAAATGTATTTAAAGTATCCATTTAGAAAATCCCCAGCTGTACCTACGAGACAAACTTTTAAAAGTGTGATGACTAAACTTTTATCGGCTATTGGCTACCTTTCGTCAGTAACGCTATGGTTAGACTCAATTTAAACTTTCAGTATAAAAACTAGCATGAGGATTTGCAGTTTACATTTTGAATAACTTTTAATTGAATCTCGAAGTATGATTTCAAATAATCGAAGTTTAATAAGTTCACTTCACTTCAACATATTTTCACAACACATTTTGTAAGCAGAGGTGTATGGGTAGAAGGCGAAGGCGAGTCCTTCGCCGTAACTAAAGCACGACTACACATACGCCTTTGAATTTTTTCACAAACGTATGCAAGTTTCCTCTCGTAGTTTTCCTTTGCCGTAAAGCTCGTGGCGTGACTAATCACTGCACGTAAGATCAGAAAAACTCATTGGTACAGTCAGGATTCGAAGTTGCAATCTTTGTGTTGCAGGCAACTACTCGAACCACTCAGCCACCACGGCTTTGAATATATTGTTTTTTTTATTATTCTTATGATTTATATTCACTTGGGATACATACTATATACAATTTTTTAATTTAATTTAATTCCAATAACCATCAGGCAGTTTCAGCGTCAAGTAGGTGCAAATATTAGGTAAATCACTGACCTCCGCTTTTATAATACCTTTGTGTTTATTACCATTTCATTCAAATTCTTAGTACCTACCTACGTTATACACGATAGCTAAATCCTACGCATCTCCGTCGTTCGAAGTTTGAAACCTGTTGAGAGGGATCATGCCGTGGGTATCCTTTGT